>CAJVGC010000582.1:38365186-38587697 GCA_910822075.1 Senecio squalidus | reverse complement strand
TGAGAACTCCATGGAAGTTTTTATGGACGATTTTTCGGTCTATGGGAGTTCGTTTGATGGGTGCTTGGAAAGTTTGGATAGGATGTTAGCACGGTGTGAAGAAACTAATTTGGTGCTAAATTGGGAAAAATGCCATTTTATGGTAAAGGAAGGAATAGTGTTGGGGCATAAGATATCAAAAGCCGGGATTGAGGTGGATAGAGCGAAAATTGAGGTGATATCGAAGTTGCCACCACCGACAAATGAGAAGGCGGTTAGGAGCTTTCTAGGGCATGCGGGTTTTTATAGGCGGTTCATTAAAGATTTTTCAAAGATAACTAGGCCGATGACCCGTTTGTTAGAAAAGGATACAAAGTTCGAATTTTCGGAGGATTGTATGAAGGCTTTTGAATTGTTAAAGGAACGGTTGACCAACACACCGATCTTAGTGTCACCAAATTGGGACTTACCCTTCGAGTTGATGTGTGATGCAAGTAACTTTGCGGTGGGGGCTGTTTTGGGACAACGAATTGACAAGCATTTTCGACCCATCTATTTTGCAAGTAAAACTCTTAATGAAGCTCAACAGAATTATACAACTACCGAGAAGGAGTTGTTGGCGGTAGTGTTTGCTTTCGATAAGTTTCGGTCATACTTGGTACTTAGTAAAACGGTGGTATTCACGGATCATTCGGCCTTGAAGTTTTTATTTTCAAAATTGGATGCTAAACCGAGGTTGATTAGGTGGATATTATTACTTCAAGAGTTTGATGTGGAGATTCAAGACAAGAGGGGTAGAGAAAATGTGGCGGCGGATCATTTGAGCCGTTTGGAAAATCCGAGTCTTGGAGCTTTGAATGAGGAGGAAATTCGAGATACCTTTCCGGATGAAAGGTTGGCATTTGTTGGAAAGGCGTTTGGTGAACGGGGCCCTTGGTATGCGGACATAGCCAATTATTTAGCGGGTGGAGTTGTTAGTAGGTTACTTACTTATCAACAACGGAAAAAGCTATTTTCGGATGCCAAGTACTATTTTTGGGAGGAGCCGTTTCTATTTAGGATGTGTGCCGATGGCATGGTGAGGAGGTGTGTTTATGGAGCCGACACGAGAAGGATTCTTAATGAATGTCACCATGGTCCTACGGGGGGACATTATGGTCCATCGGTGACGGGTAAAAAGGTTTTTGATGCGGGATTTTATTGGCCTACGATATTTAAGGAGGCACATACTTTGGTGAGGACATGTGATTCGTGTCAAAGACAAGGAACCATTACTAGAAGAGACGAGATGCCTCAGCAAGGAATTCAAGTGTGTGAAGTTTTTGACATTTGGGGTATAGATTTCATGGGACCATTTAAACCGTCAAATAGGAATGTTTATATTTTGGTGGCGGTGGATTATGTGTCGAAATGGGTCGAGGCGAAGGCGTTACCTACTAACAATGCTAATGTTGTTATTGACTTTTTACGAAGTTTGTTTTGTAGGTTTGGCATGCCCAAGGCGTTGATTAGCGATCGGGGGACCCATTTTGCAAATGCTCAAATGGAGAAAATTCTGAAGAGATATGGAGTTCAACACCGTTTTTCGACTTCCTACCACCCCCAAACAAGTGGGCAAGTCGAAAACACCAATCGGGCTATTAAGCGGATTTTAGAGAAGACGGTTCACAATAACCCGTCTTTGTGGTCAAAGAAGCTTGATGAGGCATTGTGGGCGTTTCGGACAGCTTACAAAACACCAATTGGCACCACTCCATTTAAAATGCTATACGGGAAGACATGTCATTTGCCCATGGAAATTGAACATAAGGCGTATTGGGCGCTCAAGGAGTGTAGCACGGATTTGATAAAAAGTGGTGAGACCCGATTCTTGCAACTTCACGAGTTAGACGAGTTAAGATGGAACGCATATGAGAATTCCGCTCTTTATAAGGCGAGGACGAAGATGGTTCACGATTTGAAAATTAGACGAAAAGAGTTTAAAGAAGGGGACAAGGTGCTATTATTTCAATCGAAATACAAGTTCAAAGCCCCCAAATTAAAGTCTAAGTGGACGGGTCCGTATTTGGTGAAACGGGTCTTCTCGGGTGGGTATGTAGAATTGGAAACGGATGATGGTGGATCATTCATTGTTAATGGGCAACGCGTGAAAGTCTATCGTGAGGAGGATGAAGAGAATGGAATGACGATGGAGGATGGGTTTCACCCATTCTAAGTGGAGACGAATACCGAGGAGTCAAGCTAGTGACTCGAGCCAAAAACGAGCGTTTGCGGGAGAAAACCCCGGTTTGTTGTATCTTTTCTTTTAAATTCTCATTTTTCTTTCCGTTATTTGTTATGTGCGCCCGTTTTCGTTTAGGAGGTCTTTCGTTTTAGTGTAGTAGTATTCTTAAAAAAATAAAAAAAAAAAAAAAAAAAAAAAAAAGGATAAGCGCCGCCAGTACTGGGCATCAACCAAGCGCATTCGTCTCGGATGCTGGAATGCGCCGCCAGTCATGCCATTGGCGGCGCATTCAGATGATTTCCAGAACTTATATGCCCGCTAGTACACAAACTCAAAACACATTTTTACTTATCTTTTTCAACTAGCGGCGCCTATCATCACACATACATCACCGAAAATCTTACTTTTTCCACCAATCATCACTCAAATCGTTCAATTTAACCAATGGGGAAATCGGTATGTAATCTTAACATCGTTTAATTTTCTTTTTACTTTGATTTCTATTAGAATTTTTAGGTTTAAATCAATTTGGGGAAAACCTTAGATTAGGTTAAATCAGGTTTGTATTAGTTAATTAGTTTGTTTATTAGGTTCCCATAGGTTGATTTCTGGTAGTTTGTGATTTTGATTTCATGATTTTGGGATGGTTACTTACTTGCTCGAACCCCTGCTGTCGCCTACCGGAATGCGCCGCCAGTCAGACCACAGGCGACGCATTCCCAGCCCAGATACAAAAAAAAAAAAAAAAAAAAAAAAAAAAAAAAAAATTTCTTTTGTTTTTCGTTTTGATTGTTACTAACTTGTTTGCTTCTTGTTTTGTTTAACTTATTGTTTGTATAGGGTAAGCGTCGAATTGTTGACTCCGATGAATCTTCCGAAGAAGGAGAGGTCGAGTATACGACACACAAAGTTTACAAAATTAGTGTCGCCGCTCGCCTCATGAAAACTGAAACTTACCCTTGGTTAAAGTGGCCCGGGGCTAATCAAAATCGGAAGATTCAATTGAACAACCGATTGGCGGACCTCCAATCCAAAACAGTGATACCACCAAGGTTCTTAGATTGGGAGCTTATTAATACTTTGAAGATTACTGAGCAATTGGAGTCTTATTTCATGACACGGGTCGAGCATAATGGGAACCCTTTTGATATCCCAATTTGGAAAAATGCTTTTGAGGTCCGAGAACCTAGTTATCGAGAATGGTGCTTGGAATTTTATTCTAGCATTGAGTTGGATCCATTGCCGGTCAACCCGGTTGCTCATTTCCATGCTAAGATTGTTAAATTCAGACTTGGAGGCCAAGAACATAAGGTTTCGGGGCCAAAATTTGGGGAATTAATTGGGTTATACACTGCGGAAGAGTTGGCAAGTCCGATGATGTCTCATTATGCTAGCCATGGGAGCTGGTCCTATGAAGATATTCACGCGGATAGGGATAATATTTGGGAGGGGTTGTCGGGGCGGTCCCATTACAGGACTACCAGCAAGGCCGTTGACTTGAACGACCCAATGCTCCGCCTGCTACAAAAGGCACTTTGTCACTCAATTAATCACCGAGCCACTCACCATGACAAAGTGTATAAAGAGGATTTATGGATGCTTTATTATTTTGCTAAGAGGACACCTACACAGTATGTCTATTTACCATGGGCCATAGCTAAGTACTTAAGCGAACAGGGAAAAGGACGGAAGAACAGTAGTGGGATGTTGTGCGGTCATTTCATCACCCGGATGGTGAAAAAGTTGGGGTTTGCTTCTACTGCTAGTATGAGGGGGTTATCTAAACCGGTGGATTGGAAATTGATTAACAAAGGGGACTTGAAGTTAGGGCACGCATTGAATAGGGCGGGGAATTTTGCAAAGCCGGGGGATTGGAATAGTGATGTAGAGGAAGATAGTGAAGAGGAGGAGGAGTCCGATAATGAGGGTGATGCTACGGAACCAACGGAACAAAGGGGTTTTAGTGCTGGTACTTCTTCACAAGGTCCCGTTCCACGGGGTCCGACTTCGGGGGGTCACACCTCGCCACCACTTGGCCCGTTTGACTTCAACCCCATGATGCATGAAATGTATAGGATTGGGCGCCAGGTAGATGGTACTCGGGAGGACGTGTCACATCTTAGCTCGGATTTGCACCAGTATGGGGAGTACACACAGTATCACGTGGAGCGATACCAGCCCATGTGGGAATATATGACCACGTCCCAGTATCATGTGCATCATCCCGAGGCAGCGAGTGGGTGGACTGACTACAACCCACCTCCCATGTGGCACCAACCCCCACCCAATGATGACGAGTGAAGGACGAGAAGAAGCTGCTTATGGGGCTTATTTTATTGTTATTGTATTATGGCATGTTGAACTATTTACTTTTCAGTTGTGTCGGGTCGTGTTTGAAACTATTTTATTTTCCGTTGCTTAGGATTTTTATTAATTATGCTAATGAACTTGTTTGTCTATGTGTTTGGATCTTACCAAGACTGGCATTAAGTTCAGCACGTGCGGAGCCGATTCAGATATCATGCAACATCCTACGGAACTCGCACGGTTTTATCTTTCTTTATTTTATTTTATTTTTGTATTTTTAGTTTATTTTAATTTCCCTTAGGATCGTTAGTTTTTCTTTTGATGGAACACATTAGGGACAATGTGTTATTCAAGTATGGGGGGTGAGTCGGGAAATTAGTTAGTTTTACCCCTTATATCCATTACGTTATTTTAGTCCCATTTGAGTCTTTTAGAGTCTAAAAAAAAAAAAAAAAAAAAAAAAAAAACGCTTAAATGTAGTTAGGGAAGATGATAGGGGCTTGTATATTTAACTTTATTCCGGTACATTAACGTGAAATTGCTTAGGAACATCTTTAGTTAATAAAATACTTGTAAATAAGAGTTTAGGTTTTCTAATTTTAGTTCCTTAAGTTTCCCTGAAAAATCAAAAAGATAGATAATCATTGTATCCTTAGTACCGAGCCCTTTTAGTCCTTGCACCCTTTCGGGGGTAGTTGGGGAATCCTAGTATTACCTAAGCCCTTGGAGAATTAGAGGCGAAGAAAAAGGCCATAGGTCTTTCCCGTCAACAAATTTGAACTCATCCTCACTATAACGAAGACTCAAATCCCGTTATACTTGTTCACTTCAAAGAAAATATATAATAATAAATCTATAATATTTGAAGTGAACGAAAGTGAGAGGCAAGCTAAAAGATGTAGACTAACCAAATAATTCTCAAAAGAAAGAAGTACTCAAATGAAGAAAATGCTTAGTAATATTTTAAGGTTTCCCCCGAAAGTAAGGCGTAAGGGGTCGGCTGTAATGGCTGATCGCTTCAACTACGGTTGGAGAGTGAGGACTAAGGTGTGATTATCTTGACATATCTAAACTAGGGGAAGAATTAGGAGTTAAAATTGGTAAATTGCGGTTCTTGTTTATTTAAGTAATTTAGTAGCTTTAGATGTTTGTAGTCGGTTTTACGATCTAGCAATTTCACGCATATCTTTATTTCTAACACCGGAATTTAGTTAAATGTTTGAGCCCGTGATTCCCTAATTTTTCTTAAGTTGTATGTTTTGTAAATTGGTTAGTAGTTTTGAGTCGGATTTGCTTAGGGACAAGCAAATGCTTAAGTATGGGGGGTTTGATATCGCTCATTTATATGACTATTTATCGCGATATTCATTGTGTTTTGTGTCCCAAACGTAATGGAAATGCCCTTTTATACTTATGTTTTGTAAAGTTTTGTATTAGAATTGAGTTGGGAGTTTTTGGAGCAAAAGCAAGGAAATTTTGGAATTTTAACTTGAAGTTGGACAAGTAGCAGCATAGGCGGCGCATTCGTGAGTATGACTCAAAGCATTCAGCTCGGTGGCTGGAATGCGCCGCCAGTCACACCATTGGCGGCGCATTCGTCGTTTCGGCAGTTACTAGCAGTTTTTAATTTTAATCATGGGGAATGAAGAGTCTCTTAACACACAACAAATACCAGACGTTGGAACACAATTGAGATCATCTTTTTATCATTGTTTTAGTCTTTTACACATCATTGAAAGCCTAAAAACAATCTTTGATTCCGTATTTCATCACGAATTGTTATTTCGATTTTGATTATTGCTTGGAGACTATTTCAGCACTTGTTACTTACGATTGGTATAACTCTATTATCACTTTTAATTCAATTGAATCATGTCTTTTTCATATTTGATTGTTATTGTTACAATTATGCGTAGCTAATTTCATTGTACGTTTGCTTGGATTATGTGATCGTTTATGTATTAGGTTTTGGGTGTGAAATTAGAATGATACTTAGAGGTTAATTGGGGATCCGTTTGGGTTAATATCTTAATTATCTTGGTAAAATTGTTTATACTCTTGTTTGGTAATCTAAAAACGGGTATTCGAAAGGAATCCGTAATTTTTACTAAAATAAGAACGAATCAATCGGCCGGTCTTTAGTTGATTATAAGTTTATGATATTCGAAAGGAATCATTAACAACGATTTAAACAAGTAGATATTAACACGAACGCTAGCTACTAAATTAAGAGAAATCGGTTTAGGAGTTAGTAAGCTATTCGAAAGGAAGCTTATAAATTAATTCTCATTTATCGGCTTGAAACTTTATGCCCAATTACTTGAGGTGTTAACGGTATTCGAAAGGAATCGTTACATGGTTGGGTAATTGGAGAAATCCGGTATTCGAAAGGAACTTAGGATTTTACATTAGAAGTTTATCGACATTTTCACACCTAGGAAATAATACATATTCGTAAACGGTCCAAGCAAGCGTCTTTTAATCCATATTTGAATCTTAAAGTATTTTTATCATTAACATAAGCAAGTCTTCTTAAGACTAAAACCCACTTGTTACTTGTTACGTGTTTTATTTAAACTAATACTTTCAACCATAAATAGTCCCTGTGTTCGAACCCGATATTTGCCAATACTGTTTTACAATTGACAAGGGTACACTGCCCGTGTCAAAAATCTAGTAAAGGTTAAATTTTCGGAAAACTAGATTTTTCGCATCACAATGCAAGAAGCAAACAACGGTGTCCACCTCTTCCACAGAAGCTGAATACATTGCTGCCGCTAGTTGCTGTGCTCAAGTGCTATGTATACAAAATCAAATGATGGATTATGGCTATTCATTCATGAACACACCAATCTTCATTGACAACCAAAGCACAATATGCATCATCAACAATCCAGTCAAACACTCAAAGACAAAGCACATAGAGATACGCTTCCACTTCATAAGAGATTGTAACGAAAAGAAATTGATCCATGTTGAGAAAATCCACACTGACAATCAGCTTGCTGACCTTCTCACAAAATCATTTTATGTGGGAAGATTCACATTCTTGATTACAAGTATTGGAATGATCAATATGGATTGATAGTGATATCCTTTATCTCTTAGTATTTCTATTTTCAAAAGTCCCTTAGAGAAGCAGTAGTAACCTTATAATAAGAATCAAGTGCCTTACTTTTTAGTATTGTACTATGTTACTACTGCAACATTAATAATAAAGACAAATTTTGACCAAAGTATGATTAGTACGACCAAAAGTATCAGTATTAAGGGAAGGTTTAACTACTACTGCCCTTAATCTAATAATTTGGACGGAATGGTTAATACGGCTTTGTAATGTGTTACTACGGACCTGTGGATTAAGACTGCCAGTAATTCACATTACTACGGACAGTCCAGTTGATACGGCTCATAGACCATTACTACGGACAATTAATCAACTTACTACGGCCGTTATTTGTTAATACTGCAAATTACCATATTAAAAGGTTTCTTAAACAATAATTATACCTTAATTAATGGTGATTTGACAAGTCAAAATACAACTTGTAACCAACTTTTACACGTGGCGATTTCTGATTGGACCTATTTTTTAAAATTCAGGCGCGAGGTACAGCTACTACTGACACGTGGCACCTTTCAATTGGACCGTTACATTTAAATCATTACCCGCGTCTAATCGAAGTCGTCAAGTGGTTACAAAATTTTAGTATAAATAGGGGTTCTTTTAACCGTTTAAAGACTTACCTTTCTTTAAGAACCCTAAAACTTCTAAAAAGTTACCGTTATAAACAAAAATCTTCAGTTTTCTTTAAAATTGTGACTAATTGTTTGCCTTACTGTTCATCATACTCTTAATCATTCATCAAATCACAACAATGGAGGAATTACAATTTCACAAAACCCATAACATGGTAGCTTTCTTGAATAAAATTGATGACAACGCTGATTTCCACCCAATAATCGATTTCTTGAATCGATCAAAGATCAAAACGGCGCTAACCATTATTCCCGAAATCAATGAAACCCACATTAAGGATTTTTGGACATCCGCTGAACTCGACCCTAAGGAGGCGGTCCCTGTTATCAATGCCGTTGTGGATGGAAAAGCGATAAAAATTTCGGAGAAAACTGTGCGCACACACTTACAATTGCGTGATGCAGCAGGTATAATTCAACTCCCTTATGACATCATGGTTGAAAATTTTACAAAACTGGGATATGAGGGGGACCTAAACATTTCGACCTTTCATAAGGCAAAACTGTCCCCTCAATGGAAATTTCTGTTGCATACTTTGCAACAATGCATATCCCAAAAGAGGACAGTATGACATAAAGGTAGCTCTTCTCTAGCTACTGCCATTATATGTTTGGCCACAAACCGAACATACAACTTTTCTTACTTGATTTTTGAGGGAATGCGGTGGAACCTTTTAAACCTAAAACACAAATTTTTAATGTATCCACGCTTTCAACAACAAATTTTTAACTGTGAACTTAAAGATCTTACTAGATCTGAAAAAGTTTTCTTTTCTCATGCTCATACAAAGAAGGTTTTTACAAATATGAGAACAGTTAATAAGGGAAGTTCTTCTAATGTGACACCATTGTTCTCTACAATGATGGTGATCACAGTTCCTCCAGCTGAAGGACAAGTGACTGCACCTCTGTCCCAACCCTCAGCTGCAACCATCAGTAATACTGCCATATCTGTGGGCACTAGTGCCATATCTGTAGCAGGTACCGAGGGTGTTATCCCTGAGGTTACAACTGCAGTTGCTATTGCTAGTGTCCCTCCAGTTGCTACTGCACCAGTTACTACTTCTGTAACTACCCCCACAGTTTCATCACCTCACAAACCATCCAAATCTGCTTCCAAAAGATCAAAAGGGTTACTCAGCCTCTTGTTTCTCAAACTATCCCCCATACTTACTCTCAAAAATCATTACCTGAAACATCTTCAGGAATGACACAATCTTTAGGGGAAAACATTGAGCATACCCCCTTGCTCACTGAGTTGGTCCATAAGGAGGGGGGTGACCATGTGGAGAGGGCTGATACTACTGCAACATTCACTTGTCATAGTGAAGCTCATGACAGTATCAACATACTTAAGACCCAAACCACGACAACACCTACCATTGATGAGAACTTGTTCTCATTATTGGAAGGTAGTCCCTGGCGCCAAGATACCATGGGAGAGATACCTGCTTCTGCTAGGCAGGAGAGTTTCTCTTTTCCCTATGATCAACCACCTGTTGGTACTCAACAGGAAAGGGGTGAGGGTAGTTATGTTCTGATATCGCATATTTATACGTTTATTTCTATGCGATATTCGGTCATTTTGCATAAAAAACATGATGGATAGGATAGGTTTTTGAATTTAATCGTGTGGAAAAGTTGTTTTGTCTATTTTCTAGGTTTATATAATTGGGAAGTGGAAATGGTGGAAGAAATGAGCTTAAAAGACGAAAAATAGTGAAATTTGACGAAGAGAACGTTGCAGTAGCACCTCCACCGTTTTGGTCATAACTTCTTCATACGATATCCGATTTAGGTGATTCAAATTGGAGAATAAAGAAGAAAGAGAGAGCTACATTTTATAAATTTCGAATATTGGGAAACTTGGCACCCACTGCGCCGTCCTGGTCAAGTAGGACGACGCACTAACAAGATTTTCAGCTTTTGGAATTTGACTCGAACTCGATTTTCTCATGATTTATCTCTATAAATACCAACCCAAACGACCAGGATTCAATCATCAATTATTATTCTCAAGTATTGGAAGCTTAGGATTCGTTTGGAGGCAAGGTTTCGAGCTAGGAATTTGGTTTTCATTCAACGTCGGTCACGACACGTTTGCAATTTTTAGTTTGTTTCTCGTTTCCTTTTTAAGACTTTTTCTATTATGTTTTCTACTTGTTTATTTGCTATTTTTATGTCGATCATGTGCAACTAAACTCTTTTTACATTTGTTTGATTAACGGATCTTGTTTGAAGTTTACTTTTGCGTAATTGATTATTTATGTTTTTGTGTTTAATCGCTAATCCTTATTTGCTTAAGTTTTAACATATTATCATAAAGTTGTTTATATATAATTTAATTAATCAACATTCTAGGTATTCGAAAGGAATCTAGATAGATTAAATAACTTATATGAAATAATCGGTCGGTCTATAATCGGTTTAAAATTACTAGGATTCGAGAGGACTTACTAATAACAACTTAGGTAATTAAACTTAATTGAGTAAGTCTATTTGTTAAGATTCGGAAGGACTTAGTATTTAGAGGACTTATTCGAGAGGAAACTCTATAAGATTAAATCACTAAAAACAGGCTTGTTAATTAATGCTTAATTGTTGATAATTATAACTGTATTCGAGAGGAACATTATAGTTTGAATAGTTAAAGTTAGTAAGGTATTCGAGAGGAATTTTACTATACATTAGAAGTTAAATATACATTCAATTACGTAAACTTAACTAGATTTCAGGTGAAGTATCAAACGAGTGTTTTTCTCCATTATTTGATAACAAACAATTACTTTTTCTAAATCGATTTTATAATCACTCTTTAGTTTAAATAGTTAATTAATCGTGACAACAAAAACCCAAAAACAAACAAGTATTATTAATTCGAAGTTAAAAACTAAATTAGTCCCTCTGATCAAACCTTTACTTACTTAAAGCTATATTATATACGAATAGGTCCACTGCCTATAAGTGTGTAATTAAGTCTACAAGTAGGTCGAGTTTATTAAACTAGATTTTACACATCAAGTTTTTGGCGCCGCTGCCGGGGACTGATTTTTAGTTTTTGTTTCGAATTTGTGATACGATCCTTTTGAGTATTTATTTACTTGGAAGTTACTTTTAATTGTTATTACACCGGTACGTTTTACGCTTTTTCTTGTTTTTGTCTTTGTATGTATTCAGGTAGTGGATGAACACAAGGGCTTCGGGATTACCACTCGTGAGTCCAAATTCCAATCCAGGAGTATCAAAGAAACGAGGCAAGAAGAGGGGAAACATATTGATTCAGACACCACCAGGTTTTGGATCGTTCTCACCAGTGAAGTTTGAAGATATCACATCTTCAGAAGCAGGAGGAAGCGCTACATAATCCAAAGTAAAAGAGTTAATTTGCGAAGATAAACCGGAACCACAAGCGGCTATGGATCTATTGGACATGCCGATGCACCGACGGGCTGCATCCGTTGCAGTAGATGTGCAGGAAACCTGTTGTCCTATTGACGATTTTTATGAAATGTTTGACCTAGATGTACAGGAAATGCTTGGAGGAAAGGTTGCGGTTGACGATGAGGAAGATGAGGAGCTCGAGGATTTTGATCCCATCTTAAAAATGGAGTTGGAGGCATTTGAGAAGACTTGTTCGGGCTTGACACTAGAGAAATCCGACCCAGATTTGGATTTATTAGAAATTGAATATTTAATAAATAATCCGGGTGCAACATTATTTGAGGGAAGAAATCCATTTAAGGAAGAGCTCAAAGATTCTGATTCGATTTTGGAAAAGGAACTCGCGGATTTGGACAAATCGAACCCACACATGAAGCATGAGAAATCAAAGTCGAGTTTGGGGGAAAATTGTCAAGGTACATATCACGACCCTTTTGATTTATTTTCACTAACTTTTCGGGGAAAGTGTCACACCCCGCCTTTGGCGGAACACAGGGTGTGGCCGATTGGCAATCATCACAACACAACAATATAATAGAGAAATACTAAATGAAAGAAGTAAACGAAAAGTGTTGTGACATTGCCATTCAACAAGATAAATATCCTTGTCTCATGTACACGTCATACACTACAACAAAAATATTCAACAGAAGCGTAAATGATAAATAAGTATATCAAATGGAATGACATAGGCATGCAAGCCCAAAGATGAATTCTAATCTCAACATGACAATAGCAGAAGACTAATGCAATGCAAACTAAGTCTTCTAAAGTCCAACTCGGTCTCAGTCCTAAGCCTGCTCATTACCTGAAAACAAAGCTTAAAATGTCAACACAAAGGTTGAGCGAGTTCCTTGAGTAATTTAAGTAAAACAGTTTAAATGATTTACGTAAAATAAAGAATGTTTCTATAAAAAGAAGTTTCCATTTGTAGAAAGTTTCCTGAAATAGCAAGTGAGTCTCAAAATAGTAATAGTAGTTCAAATAGTGTAACTAATGCATAAAGTAAGTAAAAAAGTAGCAACATCAGTAAAATCCATTACTGATTGTATCGGTAGTTACCTTAACCGATAGGAAGTGTGTGTCAGTAGTTTCGTTAACTGACTGTAATGTCTTACGGGTCGGTGGGGAACGGTCCACACGGTAAGACTAATCATGTAGTGACCATTTAGCCCTTTGGCACCATGGTATGTCTGTCACTAGTAAGTCCACTCTACTAGTGTGTATGTATGTAGTGTATATGGGGGGGGGGGGTGTCACTACGCATGTAGTCACAGTATGTCAACCATCTCGTTTGAAAACAATTTTGTATGCATTAGGTTTTCGTTACACTTTAGTAATTGATTTGTTTCTCAAAACATTTCATTATGAAAAGTAGTTTAGGTAAGCTTTGTCTCCCCCAAATTTTGCACAAATAAGTGAAAACAGTAAAAACATAGGGGCAATGAACTCACCTCGAAATAAGCAATAAACGACACTACTCAAGTAGTGTAGATGTGTGTATAAACGGTAGGTCACAAGCTAAGTCCCGACTAGATGATGAGCTTCCCTAAAAGTATATAAATATGGAGTCGTGAGCATTCACGTTTTCAAGATTTTAATCTCATTTTATGCATTATTTAGGATGTCCGATTAACCAACTCGATTCGTTTAAACTCGTTTTAGAAATCACAATATTTAGACAAGAACGTTAAAAACTCAGCAAGTACCACCTGTTACTAAATCTATCATATCTAGAGTTTGAAAAGAAGTTGGACGAAGAATATTATATATTCGGAAAGAAGACTCATAGAGCTACGCCCTGGACTCTGGAATCAGTTTATTTGAGTTAATTAAGACCAACATATGATCGAAACAAAACAGACATTGTAATCTGTCCAAATTTCTGAAACTTTACAAATGATGTCACAATTTATGCAAAAACGTTTTTAACACAATAATGACACAAAATTGATCATCAACACTTCAAACCCATTATTAGACTTAATCATTACAGAATTTCAAAGATTATAAACCTTTACATAATTTATCAAAACACTTTTTATAATCTATGATTAAAACCCTTTTTACAAACAATTCTACAAAACCCTAATTTCATTTTTACAAAACAAAACTAATTCAACCTCATGACAACAATAAGATTAATAAAAAAAAAAAACTCTAATTACTAATGAATGAAAGTATTAGATAGGAAGATTACCAAATTGAAACAATCAAATGAAACACGAAAGTGTTTGTGTTCGGCTGGAACCAAAACGAAAGGAAAAGGTGTGATCGACTAGTGCATGTTTCCTTGGTCTTTGCTTGCTGCTCATCTATCAAAGGATGAAGAAGGTCGAAGGTTTTGGGCTGAGGTTTGGGGTCGATCTCAAGCAGAAAAGGGAAAGAGGAGTCGACCGATTTAGGGTTTTGGGATTGTAATAATCGCTTATTAGGTTTACATTGTTAGTTTAATTAAATTAATTTGTTATATGGTTTAATTCATGGGTTATGGGTCTAATAATATGGGTTTTAACATGGATTATGGGTTAAATGAATAACCCATTGGATTGGGTTGAAAGACACGGCTAAACAATACGGACTAGTCTAGAATTAAATAAATCCCCGTTTGTTAAAACTGACTCGAACATTATTAAATACAAACAAGTATAAATACGTACCTCGGAAAATAATAATAACTAAAATAGAAAGTTTTACTTCGTTTTCCCGTTGAATTTCCAATATTAGTATTAATTATCCAAACGTTAAATTTTCGTCTAATATATACGTAGAAGCTCATCTAGTGGGGTCTACTTACTTATGCACCTAGAGTACTATACATATCCAACAATGTATAAATGAAACACACATGAAATCATACTATCACACATCAAAATAATATAAAGCAACTTTATAAAAAAGTTTTTAATTTTCAGTAAATTGTGGTAATGAGCTACAGGCATACTAGCTAAATAAGGAAGGAGAAGTGACGGTTGTCGCAGAAAGGAAAATATTTTGCAGGAATTCGATTATGTCGGAAGTGATACTTCCTGGAGCGAGTTTAAGACACATGAACTCGATGTCAGTGGATGTGATGGCCGAAGAGATGACGAGTTACAATTTTCCGAGGCTCGAGAGTGGCACGATGCTTGGGCTAAGCGAAGGAAAATGCTCGATGTTGGAAAGGTAGCATTTATTTTTGGTGGCCATGATGGACCAGAGTCGAGTGAGCAATTCGTGGATTATGGAGAACACGTGGGAAAGAAAGGCGAGAGAAATCTCGACCTTTACATGAGGTCGTAAGTGGAGGCATATCGAGTCAAGCTAAGGACTCATTCGTAAAAAAAAATTAGCGCTTATCGGGAGGCAGCCCGAGTTTTATTTTTATTTTTTTCGTAGTTAATTTTTTCCATTTTCTTTTATCTTTATTTCTTATTTAGTATTCGGTATTTTTAACATTCTCTTTTGTAGTTTCAGTTTTTAGGTACCAAGAAAACCAACGAAAATCCAAAAAAATATAAAAACGAAAAAAAAAATTTTTTTTAAAAAGAGTCAGATTTTTGTAATTTTTGTAAAGTTATTGTTTACCATTTTCTTCTATTAGACTTTAAAAATAGTCTACTTTTTAAAATAGTCTACTATTTTTTTTTATTCGTCGTAATTTGTAATTTTTATTTTTATTTTTATTTTTCTTTTGTGATTTTAATATTTGTGTTTAGGTTTTCTATTTTAGTTTTTTCTAGATTTGAAGTAAGTTCAGCAATCGGTTTTGGGACTGGCATTCCAGCAATCGGTTTTGGGACTGGCATTCAGTTCAACACAGCTTTTTACCGACGAATTTTCGATATCTACAGCCGGGTTCTATTTTCTTCTTTTCTATTTTGTAATTTATTTTTATTTTAGTTTTTTCTTTTTGTAATTTCCTTTAGGTTTGAGTCGTTAACACATTTGGGACAATGTGTTACTTAAGTTTGGGGGGTCATCGGGAAATTCCAAATTTTATTTTTCGACCCTTAGCTTAGTTGCCATCGTGTTTACATTGTGTTAATTTGTACATTTTTGAGTCAGAAATAAAAAACACAAAATACGAAAAAAAAAAATCGAAAAATTGAAAAAAAAAACCAAAAAAATATAACGTGTCTAGTCGGTAAAACCTTAAACTTTAAGCATAACCAGACGCATTTAAATACCCCACTCGAGAATATAGTGAGATTTTTGAACCTTTGAAAGCATTCATTTTTAATGCTACTTTTTCGTTTCTTTGAGTGTGCCGATGGTTGATGACTTTAGAACTTGACATTGTTATACATTTCGAGACCACATATGAGCAATTGCATTAGGGTAACTTAGTGTGATTTGGTACAATGATAGGGGCAATTAGGATTAACCCATTTGTGTAGCCTTTTTCGTTTCTTTTATATATTTTCCGCCTAACCCTTGTAACACTTACTTTTAGTGTTAGAAACTCTAGTTAAACCATTTGCGCCTAAACTTTTTCGTTTCTTAAACACTACTATATATTTTGTACACTCGCCTATTTTCGTTTCATTTTTAGATTAGATCCGAACTTAGTTTTTTGATTGCTATTATGTATAAAGTGAAAGTTAGAGTTTATTAAGGCATGAAAAAGAAGTTATATGATTATTGCCTTTATATTATTTTGTATTTGGATTAAAGTGAAAAAAAAAATGAAAAAAAAATAGCCTTTTGAGCATGTGTACTTACCAAAGAAATATTATATTGTAAGGCATGTACTAGGCTAAAGAAAAAAAAAATCGAAAAAAAAAACAGAAAAGCGAAAAAAATTAGTTGTATAGTTTAAGAGAAATAGTGTATCTTGAGTCTTGTATTATATACGCTATTTGTATATTCAGAGAAAAAGTAAAGTTGAATAAAATTGAGCAATCCAGTTCGTTAGAGATTTATTTAGTTCAGATTTAATCTAAGTTTTTGTATTATTTTTATTTTAACCCATTTACACTCCAGTATATATTATTCACATGCCTTTACCTGTATATTATAACCAGAATAAAAGTCCCCGTTTAGTTGTACCTAGACTCTAGTGGTGGAGATTTGATACGTTATCAAGCCTATGATAGAATATTCACCATGACTGAGCAGTTGAGCGATTCTACAGAATACTTTACATACCCTTTTAGATTAGTTTGAGAGTTTGTGTGATTTTACTTCCCATAAAAATCGTGAGATGTTTGGTTATGTTAATTTTTGGCTTTGATAATTATTTTAACACAGTTTTTGCTTGAGGGCAAACAAAAGGTTAAGTTTGGGGGGATTTGATATCGCATATTTATACGTTTATTTCTATGCGATATTCGGTCATTTTGCATAAAAAACATGATGGATAGGATAGGTTTTTGCATTTAATCGTGTGGAAAAGTTGTTTTGTGTATTTTCTAGGTTTATATAATTGGGAAGTGGAAATGGTGGAAGAAATGAGCTTAAAAGACGAAAAATAGTGAAATCTGACGAAGAGAACGTTGCAGTAGCACCTCCACCGTTTTGATCATAACTTCTTCATACGATATCCGATTGATATCGCATTTTTAGTCATATTATTATATGAGATATTTGTCTTTTTAATGTTTAATTCATAACGGATTTTAGGAATTTCGGGCAATTTTGGTATTAAAATGTTATACAGGTATTAGCCGAAGTTCTGGAGAGGAAGTGACATAATTGGAGCTGAAAATGAAGAAAACGGGTCAATGTTGTATTCCCGTTATATTTTGAGACTAGAAGCAACCGGTTACGAGAAATGAGGCAAAAACGAGCAGCAAAACAAGAAGACTGGAAAAGGCCGAGGGACGCCCGTCCCTGAAAGAGGACGCCCGTCCCGCGGGATTTTCAAGCTTCAGCTCTTTTTGACGTTTAATAAAAGAGTTTTTAGGGTTATTATCATCATTATCATTAGTGCAATTAAGTATTGGAGTATTGAAACCCTAGCTTGGACCGACGAATTCTTGGAGTTTTTTGGTGTTTTTAGACTCGTTAATTTCGTTGTTTAAGCATTCGGATCATTGGTACTTTAATCCATTTCGTTACTACTTTTAATATAAAGATGTTTCATTCAATTCTATTGTGTTGCGTTTTTATTATTATGAGTAGCTAAATTTCTTAACGTTCACTTGGATGATGTGATCAATTATGTAGGTATTTGTTTAATTACGTATATGTTGAATTGGATTTTATGTTTAATCGAAAAACCAATTGTAATCAGGTTTTGAATATTGTTTAATCTTTTATATAAACTGTTAGTAATTAATCATAGGTATTCGAGAGGAACTTGTGACATTACAAAATAGTTTATGAAATAACTAATCGGTCAATAATTAGTTTAAAGATATTAGTATTCGAGAGGAACTAGTATTAAATATTTAAACAATAAAAACGTGATTGTGGTTGTTAGTTAACTAGATTAAGAGAGATCGGTTTAGTTAATTAAGAAGCTATTCGAGAGGAAGCTTTATAAGATTGAATCATAAAATCGGCTTAGGTACTTATTGCTTAGTTGTCAAACGTAGAAATTATACACGAGAGTGGTAACTATACATGAGACGATTAAAGTTTTAATGGGAAACGAGAGTTCAAGTTAAATACATTTTAAGTAGTTCAACATTGTTAGTAATTAAGTGATAACCGTAGTAATTGTGATCAAGTCCAAGTGAATGTATTTTTCATCAATTGTTTACGAACAAAAATCTTTTCAGCGATTCATCTGAATCAACAAGTTTCTTAAATTTAAGTAGTTTAAACACAGTGACAATTCGGTCACAACAACCCACTTTTTGTTTTATTAATAATTAATTATATTTCAAACATCAGTCCCTACGAACGAACCTGATTTACCTAAAACTATACTATACTTGATTAGGTCCACTGCCTAAGATTGTGTAGTCGAGTCGTAAATATTTCTTGTTTTTAAAATATACTCGATTTCATACATCAAGTTTTTGGCGCCGCTGCCGGGGACTGTAGTTTTTTATTTTAATTAATAATTTTTGATTCGATCTTTTTAGGTATTAATTACTTGAAAGTTACTTTAATTGTTTATCAGGTACTTTTGACGGTTTTTATTTGTGATTTTTCAGAGATTACAGGTAGTGGATGAACACAAGGTCTTCTAGGTTACCGCTCAAAAGTCCGCTGTCTAATCCAGGAGTTTCAAAGAAAAGACGCAACAAAAAACCAGATTTTATACCACCATCACCAGTTAAATTAGAAACGGAGGATCTAGAAGTAAATTTCGAGGATTCAATCAGTTCAGATTCAGAAGTAGAGCTAGTAATTGAGATGGATGATCCAAATGATGCACCGATGCATCAAAGAGCTAGGGTAGTACCGCCAACACCGGGTTCGGCGATTCGGACTCCAAATATGGGAGATGATTTTTCAGTGAAGGGTCATCATCTAAAGATGATCCAGGATAATTATTTTGACGGAAGGATGAGAAAAGATCCAAATGCGCATGTGGCAAAATATGTTAAATTGTGCGAGATGTTCAAATACGGGGCAGGAATGGACGATAATGTCAAGTTAACCCTTTTTCCATCGTCTCTCACGGGAGAGGCACTCACTTGGTTTGAAGAGTTAGCGGAAAACTCCATTGATACGTGGGCGAAAATGAGGGAAGAATTTGTTTCCAGATTTTTTCCATCATCTTTGGCAAGATGCTTATTGAATGATATACGGGGATTTAGGCAAGGCAACAGAGAAACCATTGTTGAAGCTTGGAGTAGACTTAAGGATATGCTCAGGGGTTGTCATGGGCATGGATTAGATAAAGGGCAGATTATTGATATTTTCTTCTTTGGATTGGACAGGCATTCGCAGGGAGAGTTAAATTTAGCTGGAGGAGGAAGTTCTCAGTACAAATCCATCAATGATGCGACCAAAATGTTGGATGATCAGTTGTTAATGGATTTATCTAGAGAACAGAATCAGTTTGGTAGAGAAAAAGGAGGAAGAAAGGTAGTTTCTAGTGCTGAGAGTAGTAGTGGAAATGCAGAGATGATGGCTGAGATCAAAGCTTTATCTAGTAAAATGGATAATAATTTTTCGAGGATAGATAATCAGTTTAGTAGAGTTGGGAAGGATATGAATGTGATGGCAAATGGTTGTGACTACTGTGGGGGACTGCACTACACTGAAGATTGTGATGTTAGAAGAGAAGCAGAAAGTGAAGATGTGAAGTACGCGCAAAACCAGTACTAAGGAGCATTTCAGCGAACCGGTTTTCATAACCGTAATTCGGGTAATTATAATTCTGGCAATAATAATTTTAATACCAACAATTCTGGAAATTCTCAAAACAGGTACCCAAGGAATAACCAGAATCAGTATCAGAACAGTAACCAGAATCAACAGCAGTCAGGATCGTCTGGTCAAAAACAGGAAGAAGAGGACCCCAGTTTGAAGGACATGATGAAAAGCTTCATTCAAACTCAGTTAGCGAAAAATGAAGCAACAAACAACCAGTTTAAGGTCCTAAATGAGAAATTGGAGCAAGGACAAAGGAATCAACAAGCAGCACTTAGTGATTTGGAGAAGAGACTGGAGAGACTAAGTGATCAACATGCTGCTAGGCCTAATGGTCAGTTGCCAAGTAACACACAACAGAACCCAAGGCAGCAACCATTTTGGCAAACTGGAGGGCAAAAATCTCAACCTCCTAACAATCGAAACGAGCATGTGAATGCGGTGTCTACAAGGTCTGGTAGAGTTTATGGTAATACTAATGATTCTTCAGGTGTTACTAATCCATTTGTGCAGGAATCTAATGTTGAAGTGGAGGAGAATGAGGAAGAAGAAGAACCGGAAGTTACACCAGCTGTTCAACCAAAACCGGCAGTGTCACCTCAAGTGAAAGCATACAAGCCGAAAGTTCCCTTCCCTCAACATTTGAGGAAGGAGAAGATGCAAGAACAGTACGGTAAATTTGTTGATATGATTAAATCTGTGCATATTAATGTTCCTTTGGTTGACTTGATTTTAGGAATGCCAAATTACGCCAAATTTATCAAGGAGTTGTAACTGGAAAAGGGAAGTTGGAGGAAGCTCAAGCCACGTTTTTAAATGCAGAGTGTTCAGCACTTATTCAAAACCAGCTTCCACCAAAGTTAGGAGACCCAGGGAGTTTTCTAATTTCATGTACTTTGAGTAAAACAATAACTTGTGAGGCATTAGCTGATTTAGGAGCTAGTATAAATCTTATGCCTTATTCATTGTATGTTAAATTGGATTTAGGGGCATTAAAACCTACTCGTATGAGTATTAGACTCGCCGACCATTCATACCAATACCCTTTAGGTATAGCCGAAAATATGCGAGTGCAAGTAGGTAAATTTGTGTTTCCCGTTGATTTTGTCATATTAGAAATGGAGGAGGATAGCAAGGTACCTTTGATTTTAGGTTGACCATTTCTACATGCCGCGGATGCTATCATTCGTGTTAAGGACGGAAAAATTTCTGTGGGGGTTGATGAGGAAAGGATTGTTTTTACTATAGATCGAGCTATAAAGCATTCTTATTCTTATGATGAGACATGTTTTCGAATTGATGTTATTGATGACATTTTGGACTTAGAATTACAGGATTTGCTTGAAGAAGATGAAGAAGTTTTGAAGGAGATTAGTAATTATGGAGATGTCACTATTGCAGAAATAGAGGAGATGTTAGCTTTGGATGCTGAAGAGGATGCAACTGTTGAGGAGAGTCACGAGGAGATCAAAATGGATGATGAAGAGAAGATAAAGACTTCTATCGAGAATCCTCCAAAGGATGTGGAGCTTAAACCATTGCCCGAGCATATGGAATATCCTTTTCTCGAAGGTACATCTTTACTTCCTGTTATAATCTCATCATCACTTTCGGATGATGAGAAATCTCGTTTGATGACTGTATTGAAAGCCCATAGGAAAGCTTTTGCTTGGAGAACATCTGACATACCCAACAAGGTATCCAGGTATGTGAGGTATTTGACATATGGGGTATTGATTTTATGGGACCTTTTCCTCCTTCCCATAAATATCTTTATATCTTGGTTGCTGTTGATTATGTGTCAAAATGGGCGGAAGCAAAGGCTTTACCAACGAATAACGCTAATGTGGTAATTGATTTTCTTAAAAAACTATTTAGTAGGTTTGGTGTTCCTAAGGCCTTAATCAGTGATCGTGGAAGTCATTTCGCGAATCACCAACTTGCTAAGGTGCTTAAGAAGTATGGGGTCACTCATAGATTCTCTACTTCTTATCACCCGCAAACAAGTGGCCAAGTGGAAAACACAAACCGGGCTTTAAAAAGAATTTTAGAGAAAACGGTTAATAACAATCCTAAGGTTTGGGCTAAAAAGTTAGATGATGCTTTATGGGCGTTCAGGACTGCATATAAAACACCGATTGGTACTACACCATATCGGTTACTTTATGGAAAAACTTGCCATTTACCTTTAGAGATTGAACACAAAGCGTACTGGGCTTTGCAAAATTGCAACTTGGATTTGATCTTAGCAGGTGAAAAGAGATTTTTGCAGTTGCATGAGTTGGATGAGATGAGGTTGCAAGCTTACGATAATTCAAGACTTTACAAGGAAAGGGCGAAAGCTTGGCACGATAGACACATCCGCCCTAAAGAGTTCAAAGCGGGCGACAAGGTGTTGATGTTTGAGATTAAATACAAGTTTAAGGCACCAAAGCTCAAGGCAAAATGGAAAGGTCCATATATTGTGAGGCAAGTTTATGCTTCGGGATATGTGGAGTTGTGGAGCGGGAATGGTGAGACCCTTATTGTGAACGGGTTCAGGCTGAAATTGTATCATGAGGAAGACGAGTAGAACGTGGAGTTGACCGAGGATGGCTTTTATGCCATTGACAAGTAAGAAAAGGGAACCCGGGTCTAGCTAAGGACTCGACTGATAAACTTAGCGCTTGCGGGAGGCAACCCGAGTAACTTGTATATTTTTTTATTTTATTTTGGAAGTACACGTGTCACGATTAAGGTACGTCTTCCGTTTTATGTTTTTTTTTATTTCTAAGTTTTTCTTTATTTTTAGTATTTGTTTTCATTCGATTCATTCAAAAAAAAAAAAAAAAAAAAAAAAAATCTGCTAGTTGGGACGCCCGTCCCACAAATGGGGACTCCCGTCGCAAGATTTGCACCAAAAAAACGTAGCCACTGGAACCCCCGTCCCCAATTTGTGACTCCCGTCACGATTAACCGAGGGACGCCCGTCACGCGGGGCTGGGCCAGGCACTTATCTTCTTTTGCTGTTTGCTGCACCTTACAATTGCCACTCTTTCTTTTCTTCTTCCAAACCGAGAATATAACATTACACACGAATTTCCTCTTCTATTTTTCAATTTTTTGAATACCAATTCAAGGTTAGTTTCTATTGTTCTTAATTATTCAATTCTTTGATTCCATATTGATTTGTTGCATGATTATTGCTTTAGAAACCATTTAATTAGGGATTTTTGCTTATGAACCCTAGTTTTAGAGTTTGAAATTGAATTGGGAGTTTTGTGTGTATTGATGTTCTATGAGTTTAGGAAGTAAAGGGAATGCTAGATAAATGATTTTAACCATGAACCTGCATTGTTGCTTGAAAAATTTTACCCCTAGTTTGCGATTAGTATGGGGGGTTGAAAGTTTTTTCAATTTGATTGTTAATGGTTAATTTGATACTATGATTTCGTCTAGTTTGATTGCTTAAATTGATTATGTTAAACGTGAAATTTCTAAACTTAGTTTGAAATGTTAAAGGTTGTTGTTTAACATTTGTATTATTTTTGTATATGTGACTTTGTTTTGTAGATGAGTCGACGTGGAGGTAAGAGACCACGAGGCAGAAATGTTGAGCGAAACCCCATGGATATACCCGAGAAGTATCAGCCAAAAATTTCCTTGGAAGCGCTTCAACAGAAGCGTATCATCGGACGTTAGATTGGGAGATTGTTCAGGTTTTGGGTTACAAGAGTGAGTTAGAGGATCTTCTGACCGCTGATTGGAAACGATTTTTTGCAATCAAGTCTGGGGTTTATCAGGGATTGGTGGAGGAATTTTATTGCAGTTTTCGTTTGAATACGGCTATGGGTTCTGCCACCGAGACGGTTATGACATTTCGACTGGGCGGAAGGACATTTACAATGTCTTATGCTGAGTTTGGTGTTGCCATGGGTATTTATACAGAGGAGGAGGTTTTGGGAGTAGATTTTATTCAGGGGTTAGCGACTTGGCCTGTTGGGATGAACGCTGGGTTGTTTTGGCGTGAACATCATATTAGTACCGAGAATTATCATAAGAGTATTAAACAGGCAGTCATGCTAAACCCAATGCACCGGATACTGTTTCGGGCGATTGTTGAGTCCATTTCGGCTCGAGCAAATTGCCCGAATAATTGCACCCAGCAAGATCTATTTTTTCTCTACTGTATTCTAGCTCGACGTCCGTGCAACCTTGTCTGATGTTTGGCAACTTATTTATACGACATGGCGTATGGTAAGGGAGAGGGGTCAGTGTGTGGTGGCGCCTTTATATGCCATTTAGCTTTTAAGTTAGGGGTGGCTAATCGGGAGATTTTGGATAATACCGTTGGTTCAGTGGCTGGGGTTCGTACGTTGGATGTTGCCGCATTGAAGAATATTTCATTGCTTGATCGAGATGGAAACTTGCTTGGAAGTAGACCTAATGTTGCTGGTTATGCTGGGACGGATTCAGAGTCCGATGATGAGTCGAGTGATCCGTATTCTATGGAGGCTCTAGCTCGACAGTTGACTGCGACGCATACATCTCAGCAACAGATGTATGAGTCTCAACAGAGATTCCAGGAGTACTATTTTGAGGATCAGAGGATGATGGGGTCTCAGCTGGCTCGTGTGACTTATCAGCAGGAGCGTTATCAGCCCTATATGGATCAGTGGGCACAACACGAGGCTCAGAGTATGGGTCACGTTCTTCCGGCCTATGCTCCACCGGATATCTTCATTCCAGCGCATCGTCAGGGCGGATTTTACTATCCCCCTCAGTCTCAGCAGCAGCCTCTGCATCAGAGTGGTTCTAGTAACCCGATGCAGTTTGGTACCTATTCTGGAGGGGGTGGGGAACCATCTATTTTCCGTTCCCCCGATGACATGGCATAGTAGGTGATTTGGAGGGATGTCGGCAAGGCTGGCGCCTGGGCATCGAGAGAAAGTTGGTGGTCTTTTCAGATAAACATTTCTTTTTCTTATTTCTTTTTATTTCTTAGTTTATTTTTTTTGTTTTTATTTATTTATTTGTGCTAGCTAATGTTAACGTACCTTGTCTTTTTTGTTTGTGATGTTTTTCCTTTGTTTTGAATCGTTTTATACAATGAGGGCATTGTCCAACTCTAGTATGGGGGGGTTGAGGAAAAACATCCGTTATGTTAGTTAGGTCAGTGTATTGTATTTAAAAAAAAAAACAAAAAACAAAAAAAAAACAAAAAACAAAAATAATGATGACATGTCTTGAGAAATTTGTAATATGTTGCATAACCTAGCACATTTTATACCCTACTCAAAGAGAAGTGAGATTTTGAGCCTTGAAAACATTCATTTTAAATGCTACTTTTTCTTTTGTATGAGTGTGCCGATGGTTGATGACTTTAGAACTTGACATAGTCATACGTTTCGAGACCATAGATGAGCATTGCATTAGGGTAACCTAGTGTAATTTGGTACAACGTTAGGGCCAATTTAGGAATAAACCATTTGATTTAGCCTATTCGTTTCTTGTTAAATAATTATAGCTTAGTCACATTGGTTAGCTAATTTCCGTTTAACCCTTTTGTAACACTTACTTTTAGTGTTAGATACTCTACTTAACCATTTTGCGCCTAACTTATTCGTTTCATTTAAATCCACTAAATATTTTGTACATTAGCCTTTCTTTTCATTTTTAGATGAATCCGAACTTAGTTTTGAGATTGCTATTGATTGTATACATGAAGATTGAAGTTAGAAGTGTTAAGGCATTGAAATTATCGAATATCGTTAGCCTTTGTATCATATATTTAATTGTTAGCAAAAGTAAAAAAAAAAAAAAAAAAGAAAAGGAGAGAGTTTGTAAGGTTATGTAGTTTTATGTATTTTGAGTCTTTGAAGAAATAAAGTCGAAGTAGTTGTATTATGAGTTATGTACTTCGGAAGAATTTGAAGTTATATGGAGCAATTGGTTCATTAGCGTTTAGGAGTTCGGATTCATTCTAAATTTAGATGTATACGACGTTTATTTGTATACTTTTACTTATTTACCCATTTAACCTCTATATATATATTCACATGCCTTTACATGTACATTACAACCCGAATAAAAGTCCCCGTTTAGTTGTACGTAGACTCTAGTGGTGGAGAAACGATACTTTATCAAGCCTATGATAGAAAACTCACCATGACTGAGCAGTTGAGCGGATTTACAGAATATTTTACATACCCTTTAGACTAGTTCGAGAGATTTGTGTGAATTACTCCCAATAATTCGTGAGGTGTTTGGTTATGCTTTTTAAATCATGGTTTGGTAATTAAATTAAATTGAAGTGGATTTGCTTGAGGGCAAGCAAAGGTTAAGTATGGGGGGATTTGATATCGCATATTTTAGTCATATTATTATATACGATATTTTTCTTTTTAAAGTTTAATTCATAACGGATTTTGGGAATGGCAATTTTTGGTATTAAAATGTTATACAGGTATTAGCCGAAGTTCTGGAGAGGAAGTGACATAATTGGAGCTAAAAATGAAGAAAACGGGTCAATGTTGTATCCCGTTATATTTTGAGACTAGAAGCAACCGGTTACGAGAAATGAGGCAAAAACGAGCAGCAAAACAAGAAGACTGGAAAAGGCCGAGGGACGCCCGTCCCGCGGGATTTTCAAGCTTCAGCTGTTTTTGACGTTTAATAAAAGAGTTTTTAGGGTTATTATCATCATTATCATTATTGCAATTAAGTATTGGAGTATTGAAACCCTAGCTTGGACCGACGAATTCTTGGAGTTATTTGGTGTTTTTAGACTCGTTAATTTCGTTGTTTAAGCATTCGGATCATTGGTACTTTAATCCATTTCGTTACTACTTTTAATATAAAGATGTTTCATTCAATTCTATTGTGTTGCGTTTTTATTATTACGAGTAGCTAAATTTCTTAACGTTCACTTGGATGATGTGATCAATTATATAGGTATTTGTTTAATTACGTATATGTTGAACTGGATTTTATGTTTAATCGAAAAACCAATTGTAATCAGGTTTTGAATATTGTTTAATCTTTTATATAAACTGTTAGTAATTAATCATAGGTATTCGAGAGGAACTTGTGACATTACAAAATAGTTTATGAAATAACTAATCGGTCAATAATTAGTTTAAAGATATTAGTATTCGAGAGGAACTAGTATTAAAGATTTAAACAATAAAAACGTGATTGTGGTTGTTAGTTAACTAGATTAAGAGAGATCGGTTTAGTTAATTAAGAAGCTATTCGAGAGGAAGTTTTATAAGATTAAATCATAAAATCGGCTTAGGTACTTATTGCTTAGTTGTCGAACGTAGAAATTATACACGAGAGTGGTAACTATACATGAGACGATTAAAGTTTTAATGGGAAACGAGAGTTCAAGTTAAATACCTTTTAAGTAGTTCAACATTGTTAGTAATTAAGTGATAACCGTAGTAATTGTGATCAAGTCCAAGTGAATGTATTTTTCATCAATTGTTTACAAACAAAAATCTTTTCAGCGATTCATCTGAATCAACAAGTTTCTTAAATTTAAGTAGTTTAAACACAATGACAATTCGGTCACAACAACCCACTTTTTGTTTTATTAATAATTAATTATATTTCAAACATCAGTCCCTGCGAACGAACCCGATTTACCTAAAACTATACTATACTTGATTAGGTTCACTGCCTAAGATTGTGTAGTCGAGTCGTAAGTATTTCTTGTTTTTAAAATATACTCGATTTCGTACATCACCGATTTAGGTGATTCAAATTGGAGAATAAAGAAAGAGAGAGCTACATTTTGTAAATTTTGAATATTGGGAAATTTGGCACCCACTGCGCCGTCCTGGTCAAGTAGGACGACGCACTAACGAGATTTTCAGCTTTTAGAATTTGACTCGAACTCGGTTTTCTCTTAATTTATCTCTATAAATACCAACCCAAACGACCAGGATTCAATCATCAATTATTATTCTCAAGTATTGGAAGCTTAGGATTCGTTTGGAGGCAAGGTTTCGAGCTAGGAATTTGGTTTTCATTCAACGTCGGTCACGACACGTTTGCAATTTTTAGTTTGTTTCTCATTTCCTTTTTAAGACTTTTTCTATTATGTTTTCTACTTGTTTATTTGCTATTTTTATGTCGATCATGAGCAACTAAACTCTTTTTACATTTGTTTGATTAACGGATCTTGTTTGAAGTTTACTTTTGCGTAATTGATTATTTATGTTTTTGTGTTTAATCGCTAATCCTTATTTGCTTAAGTTTTAACATATTATCATAAAGTTGTTTATATATAATTTAATTAATCAACATTCTATGTATTCGAGAGGAATCTAGATAGATTAAATAACTTATATGAAATAATCGGTCGGTCTATAATCGGTTTAAAATTACTAGGATTCTAGAGGACTTAGTAATAACAACTTAGGTAATTAAACTTAATTGAGTAAGTCTATTTGTTAAGATTCGGAAGGACTTAGTATTTAGAGGAGTTATTCGAGAGGAAGCTCTATAAGATTAAATCACTAAAAACATTCTTGTTAATTAATGCTTGATTGTTGATAATTATAACTGTATTCGAGAGGAACATTATAGTTTGAAATAGTTAAAGTTAGTAAGGTATTCGAGAGGAATTTTACTATACATTAGAAGTTAAATATATATTCAATTACGTAAATTTAACTAGATTTCAAGTGAAGTATCAAACGAGTGTTTTTCTCCATTATTTGATAACAAACAATTACTTTTTCTAAATCGATTTTATAATCACTCTTTAGTTTAAATAGTTAATTAATCGTGACAACAAAAACCCAAAAACAAACAAGTATTATTAATTCGAAGTTAAAAACTAGATTAGTCCCTGTGATCGAACCTTTATTTACTTAAAGCTATATTATATACGAATAGGTCCACTGCCTATAAAATCTAGTTTAATAAACTCGACCTACTTGTAGACTTAATTACACACTTATAGGCAGTGGACCTATTCGTATATAATATAGCTTTAAGTGAGTAAAGGTTCGATCACAGGGACTAATTTAGGTTTTAACTTCGAATTAATAATACTTGTTTTTTTTTGGGTTTTTGTTGTCACGATTAATTAACTATTTAAACTAAAGAGTGATTATAAAATCGATATAGAAAAAGTAATTGTTTGTTATCAAATAATGGAGAAAAACACTTGTTTGATATTTCACTTGAAATCTAGTTAAGTTTACGTAACTGAATGTATATTTAACTTCTAATGTATAGTAAAATTCCTCTCGAATACCTTACTAACTTTAACTATTTCAAACTATAATGTTCCTCTCGAATACAATTATAATTATCAACAATCAAGCATTCATTAACAAGCCTGTTTTTAGTGATTTAATCTTATAGAGTTTCCTCTCGAATAACTCCTCTAAATACTAAGTCCTTTCGAATCTTAACAAATAGACTTACTCAATTAAGTTTAATTACCTAAGTTGTTATTACTAAGTCCTCTCGAATCCTAGTAATTTTAAACCGATTATAGACCGACCGATTATTTCATATAAGTTATTTAATCTATCTAGATTCCTCTCGAATACCTAGAATGTTGATTATTAAATTATATATAAACAACTTTATGATAATATGTTAAAACTGAAGCAAATAAGGATTAGCGATTAAACACAAAAACATAAATAATCAATTACGCAAAAGTAAACTTCAAACAAGATCCGTTAATCAAACAAATGTAAAAAGAGTTTAGTTGCTCATGATCGACATAAAAATAGCAAATAAACAAGTAGAAAACATAATAAAAAAGTCTTAAAAAGGAAACGAGAAACAAACTAAAAATTGCAAACGTGTCGTGACCGACGTTGAATGAAAACCAAATTCCTAGCTCGAAACCTTGCCTCCAAACGAATCCTAAGCTTCCAATACTTGAGAATAATAATTGATGATTGAATCCTGGTCGTTTGGGTTGGTATTTATAGAGATAAATCAAGAGAAAATCGAGTTCGAGTCAAATTCCAAAAGCTGAAAATCTCGTTAGTGCGTCGTCCTACTTGACCAGGACGGCGCAGTGGGTGCCAAATTTCCCAATATTCAAAATTTACAAAATCTAGCTCTCTCTTTATTCTTTATTCTCCAATTTAAATCACCTAAATCGGATATCGTATGAAGAAGTTATGATCAAAACGGTGGAGGTGCTACTGCAACGTTCTCTTCGTCAGATTTCACTATTTTTCGTCTTTTAAGCTCATTTCTTCCACCATTTCCACTTCCCAATTATATAAACCTAGAAAATAGAAAAAACAACTTTTCCACACGATTAAATGCAAAAATCTATCCTATTGATATCGCATATTTATATAACTATTTATATGCGATATTGTGTCACATTTCATAGTAAACATGATGGATAGGATAGGTTTTTGCATTTAATCGTGTGGAAAAGTTGTTTTATCTATTTTATAGGTTTATATGATTGGGAAGTGGAAATGGTGGAAGAAATGAGTTTAAAAGACGAAAAATAGTGAAATATGACGAAGAGAACGTCGCAGTACCACCTCCACCGTTTTGATCATAACTTCTTCATACGATGTCCGATTTAGGTGATTCAAATTGGAAAATGAAGAAGAAAGAGAGAGCTACATTTTATAAAAATTAGAATTTGGAAAAAGGAATGGGACGGCCGTACTAATAGGGGGACGCCCGTCCCTCGCGAGTTTCAGACGCAGCAGTTTTTATTTTTAAATAATACAAATGGATAATTACAAGAAATTCTAATTCGAGTCGAATACGTTTTCTACACGGTTTTTGCCTATAAATACAAGGTTAATTCAGCCAGGTTTTTACCCCATTATTATTATTATTCTGAAGCTCTGGAAGTCGTTATTACGTTTAGAAGCAAGGTTCAAGGCAAGGAATTTCATATTTTCGGCAATCGGCGATCACGACCCGTTCGGCGACTTTCTCCGTTTGTTCTTTTCTTGTTTTGCATTATTTTTCCAGTATGCTTTCTAACAATTTAATTGCTTTTTCAGACCACGTTATGAGTAGCTAAATTCTCTTTATGCTTGTTTGAACAACGGATCCTATTTGACGTTTAATTAACGTTTTTGATTGTTTATGTTTTTGTGTTTAACCGTCGATCCTTATTTGCTTAAATTTTAATATGTTATTATAGTTGTTTATATATAATTTGTTTAATCAACATTCAAGGTATTCGGAAGGAATCTAGATAGGTTAGATAAGTTTTATGAAGTAATCGGTCGGTCTATAATCGATTTAAAATTATTAAGATTCGGAAGGACTTAGTAATAACAACTTAGGTAATTAAATTTAAGTGAGTAGGTCTAAGTATTAAGATTCGGAAGGACTTGATAATTAGAGGAGTTATTCGGAAGGAAACTCTATAAGGTTAAATCACTAAAAACAGGCTTGATACTTATTGCTTGATTATTAATATTTATTAACTGTATTCGGAAGGAACGGTGTAAGTAGCAATAATTAAAGTTAGTAAAAGATTCGGAAGGACTTTTATTATATCTTAGAAGTTGAAAACAACAATTGATCTCGTAAAATTAACGGAAAATAGGTGAAGTGTCAAACAAGTGTATTCTCTTTATTATTTGATCTAATCAATTATTTTTCGCTCGATTTTAATTAATCACTCTTTTTACTAATTACTTGCAATTTTAGTTACGATAAAAAAACCCCCAAATACTCTTAGTATTATTTATTCGAATATAAAAACAAATTGGTCCCTGCGAACGAACCTTACTTACCTTTAAACTATATTATATACGGATAGGTCCACTGCCTAGAAGTGTGTAATTACGTGAAAAAAGTAGGTTTAACATAAGACTAGATTTTACACATCAAGTTTTTGGCGCCGCTGCCGGGGACTGATTTTTCGTTTTTGTTTCGAATTTGTAATACGATCCTTTTGAGTATTTATTTACTTAGAAGTTAATTTTTATTTGTTATTACACCAGTACGTTTTACGCTTTTTCTTGTTTTTGTCTTTTCAGGTATTTCAGGTAGTTGATGAACACAAGGGCTTCGGGATTACCACTCGCGAGTCCAAAATCAAATCCAGGAGTATCAAAGAGACGAGGCAGGAGAAGAGGCAATTTATCACTTCAGACACCACCAAATTTTGATCAAGTTTCACCCGTTAAGTTTGAAGACATTGCGTCATCGGAAAGCGGAGGAAGCAATTCAGAACCAGAGGTCGAAGAAGTGTTTTGTGAAGACAAACCGGAACCACAACCAGCTATGGACCCTTTGGATACACCAATGAACCGACGGGCAGCAGCTGTAGCGGTGCCACCCACCCGAGGGTCGGCAATCACCACCCCGGAATTGGGTGATGACTTTGTTGTCAAGGGTCACCATCTCAAGATGATCCAAGACAACACGTTCGATGGGCGTTACAATTCAGATCCGCATAAACACATAGCGAAATTCAACGAGCTGTGTGAGATGTTCAAATATGGCCAAGGCAAGGGCGATCCTGTCAAACTGAGGTTATTCCCTTCGTCTCTCACCGGAGATGCGAAGGTTTGGTTCGAGGAGCTTAATGAAAATTCAATAACCACATGGACGCAAATGCGCGAGGCTTTCATCAAAAGATTTTTCCCACCCGCCTTGGGTAGGAAATTACTTAGAGATATCAGAGGATTCCGACAGGAAGATGGAGAGACTTCCACTGAAGCATGGGCTAGACTAAAAGAGATGCTAAGAGGTTGCTATGGTCATGGATTGGGCAAAGAAAACATCATTGAAATTTTCTTTTACGGATTAACCAAGGAATCTCAAAACGAATTTGATCTAGCTGGAGGAGGAGATTTCATGTACAAAACCACCAACGAGGCATACAACCTAATGGAAGACAAGCTGGTCATTAGCCTATCAAGGGAGTATCGGGATGATGGTCGAGGCCGAAGAAACAGGGGACAAGTTGCTCAAGCTGAGAGTAGCCATGAAATATCCTCGGTAGTTCAAGAGGTTAAGACACTCGCGGATAGAATTGATAAGCGCAAGGGACGAATGGAGAAGGACATGCACTTGGTGAAGAATGGATGTGAAGGATGCGGAGGACCTCACTATGCTAGTGAGTGTAATCAAGTGGAGGATGCAAGCTACGCACAGTATGGTTATCCTAATCGGGGGTCAAATTGGCAAAACCGCGGAGGTAACTACAACCGCGGTGACAATCGAGACAACGAATGGCAAAGAAATAACACTCGCTCCCCACCACGCCAAAGATACGACGAAGATGAAGATCCAAGCATGAAAGATCTTTTGAAATCGTTCATCAACACCCAAAAATCAACCAATGACGATGTCCGTAAACAATTTAAAATTTTGACTGATCAAATCGAGCAAGGACAGAGAAATCAGCAGGCAGCACATCAAGATTTAGAGAGAAGGTTCGATAGGATGAACGAACGGAACTCAAATCGACTACCGGGCCAAATACCAAGCAATACTCAACCGAATCCACGCCCACAGAACCAAGGAAACACTTCCAATAATCAAGCACCAAAATATCAACATCCCGGAACACGAGGCGGAATGCCACCCTGTCCAAAACACAGAGATGAACATGTAAATGCAATCAATACACGCTCGGGAAATACTTATGGAGGAGATCAAGCCGAAAACGGAGCAAAACAGAGCCCCGGTGCGCAGCACCACCCACCTGGTGCGCAGCACCTATCTGCTGAACCCGTTATTGACGATTTCGAGATCGATGACGATGAGGACGAGGCACCACCAGTTCAGACCAAGACCACGACACCTGAACCAGTAGAGGAAGTTCCAATCAAAGCTTACAAGCCTCATGTTCCATATCCTCAACGATTACGAAAAGCAAGAATGAGGGAGCGGTACGGTAAATTTTGTGACATGATTAAATCTGTTAATATTAACGTTCCTCTTGTAGATTTGATTTCAGGTATGCCAAATTACGCTAAATTCATCAAGGAATTGGTCACAAACAAAGGAAAGCCATCGGAGGAGCGAGCCGCATTCCTAAACACAGAATGTTCAGCCTTGGTGAAGAACACGATACCACCCAAGTTGGATGATCCAGGGAGCTTTCTGATTCAGTGCAACTTCAGTAATACCTACAGTTGCAGTGCTCTAGCAGACTTAGGAGCTAGAATAAACCTGATGCCGTACTCACTATATGCTAAACTCGCCATTGGAGTGTTAAAACCCACCAGGATGAGTATTAGACTAGCAGACAGATCATTTCAGTACCCATTAGGAATTGCTGAGAACATGCTAGTGAACGTGGGAAAATTCACCTTTCCGGTTGATTTCGTGATTTTAGAGATGGATGAGGATGTCTCTGTTCCACTAATCCTTGGCCGACCATTCCTAAACACCGCTGACACAATTATTCGGGTGAAAAATGGGCAAATTTCATTAGGGGTTGGGAATGAAAGAATTGTTTTTAATTTAGATAGAGCTATGACTCATTCCTATTCTACTGATGAAACCTGTTTTCGGATTGATGTGTTTGATGAATTAGATTGGCAGGAAATTCTCGAGATAGAAACTAGCTTGGAGGAGGAGTTGAAAGACGAGAAGATCGATGAAGTGGAGGTTGAAGTTAAGGAAGAACTGAAGTTGGACCAAAGCATGAGGATCAAATCTTCAATCGAGTCACCACCAACCGACTTGGAGCTAAAACAATTACCGGTACATTTAGAATATGCTTTTCTTGAGGGTACTAATTTATTACCGGTTGTTATTTCGTCATCACTTTCGGGTGACGAAAAAGCTCGATTATTGACAGTCCTTAAGGGTCATAAAAAGGCCTTTGCTTGGCGCATATCTGACATACCCGGAATTAGCCCCGATTTTTGCAAACATAAAATAAATTTTAATGATAATGTAAAACCCGTTGTTCAAAGACAACGGCGGCTAAATCCGAATATGACAGATGTCGTTAAAAAGGAAGTTGTGAAGTTGTTGGATGCAGGTATTATCTACCCTATTTCAGATAGCCCATGGGTTAGCCCCATTCACTGTGTGCCGAAAAAGGGAGGTATGACCGTGGTGATGAACGAGAAGAACGAGCTCGTGCCAACAAGGACAGTCACCGGATGGAGAGTTTGCATTGACTACCGCAAACTGAATGAAGCCACCAGGAAAGACCATTTTCCACTACCGTTCATGGACCAGATGATCGAGAGACTAGCAGGAAATGAGTTCTACTGCTTCTTGGATGGATTCTCAGGATACTTTCAGATCCCCATCGATCCCGAAGATCAAGAAAAGACCACATTCACATGCCCGTTCGGAACCTACGCATATCGGAGAATGCCATTTGGCCTATGCAACGCACCCGCCACTTTTCAACGGTGTATGCTAGCCATTTTTCAGGATATGGTGGAGAAGACAATGGAAGTGTTTATGGACGATATTTCAGTTTTCGGAGATTCTTTCGACAACTGTTTGAAGAATTTAGATCAGATGTTGGGAAGATGCGAGGAAGCACACTTGGTCCTCAACTGGGAAAAATGCCACTTCATGGTTCGAGAGGGAATCGTACTGGGACACAAAATCTCAAAAGCTGGGATAGAGGTAGACAAAGCGAAGATCGAGGTCATTGCCAAACTACCACCACCGACGAACGAGAAGGCAATTCGGAGTTTTTTGGGACATGCCGGATTCTACCGAAGATTTATCAAGGATTTCTCAAAGATTACTCGTCCTATTACGAAACTCTTAGAGAAGGAGGTAGCTTTCAATTTTTCGGAGGACTGTTGACAAGCTTTCGAGATACTCAAGGACCGGATCACCACTACACCTATTTTGGTAGCACCGGACTGGTCTCAACCTTTCGAGCTAATGTGTGACGCCAATAATTTCGCAGTGGGAGCTGTTTTGGGGCAACGGATCGATAAACATTTTCGACCTATCTACTTCGCCAGTAAAACACTGAACGAAGCCCAACAGAATTATACCACTACGGAAAAGGAACTTTTGGCTGTTGTTTTTGCCTTTGATAAATTCCGCTCATATTTAGTGATGAGCAAGACAATTGTTTTCACGGATCACTCTGCTTTAAAATTCTTATTTTCTAAATTAGATGCTAAACCTAGATTAATTCGTTGGATTTTATTGTTGCAGGAATTTGACATCGAAATCAAGGACAAGAAAGGGGCCGAAAATGTCGCTGCGGACCATTTGAGCCGATTGGAGAACCCAAGTTTGGGGGAGTTGAAGGAAGAGGACATAGATGACGCTTTTCCGGGGGAAATGCTGGCCTATATCAGTAACACGGACAGCTACACCCCGTGGTTCGCGGACATTGCGAACTATATAGTCGGAAAAGTCATCAACAAAGACCTAACCTATCAACAGAGGAAGAAACTTATTTCGGATGCAAAGTACTACTACTGGGACTCGCCATACTTGTTCCGTAGATGTGCTGATGGAATGGTGCGCAGATGTGTATACGGAGAAGAAACTCGCAAAATTTTGAACGAATGCCATCATGGACCCACCGGAGGACATTACGGACCAACGGTAACTGGAAAAAAGGTTTATGATGCAGGATTCTATTGGCCAACCATTTTCAAGGAGGCCTACACTCTCGTAAACACTTGTGACGCATGCCAACGCCAAGGGAATATCACGAAGCGGGACGAAATGCCACAGCAAGGGATCCAAGTTTGTGAAGTTTTCGATATCTGGGGAATCGACTTTATGGGCCCTTTCAAACCCTCAAATAGAAATATTTACATTCTAGTTGCTGTAGATTATGTTTCTAAATGGGTTGAAGCTAAAGCATTACCGACTAACAACGCTAACGTGGTTGTTGATTTTCTTAAAAGTCTATTTTGCAGGTTTGGAGTGCCAAAGGCATTAATCAGTGATCGAGGAAGCCACTTCGCCAACGCTCAGCTTGCACAAGCTTTGAAAAGATATGGAGTAAATCACCGGTTTGCAACTTCGTATCATCCTCAAACTAGCGGGAAAGTGGAAAATACAAACCGCGCAATCAAAAGAATTTTGGAAAAGACGGTCAACAATAATCCCAATATATGGTCAAGGAAGCTGGAGGACGCATTGTGGGCATTTAGGACGGCGTATAAAACACCAATTGGAACCACCCCGTATCGACTACTCTACGGGAAAACGTGTCATCTTCCGGTGGAAATCGAGCATAAGGCGTACTGGGCATTGAAGCTATGCGACATTGACATAGATTTAGCAAAAGATTTGCGGTTCTTACAACTTCACGAGATGGATGAATTACGGTTACAGGCTTACGAAAGTTCCCTCCTTTACAAGGAGAGAACTAAGGAATTCCACGATCGTAAAATTCGTCGTAAAGAATTCAAGGAGGGCGATAAAGTACTTTTATTTCAATCAAAGTACAAATTCAAGGCTCCTAAATTACGCTCGAAGTGGACAGGACCGTACACCGTCAAACAGGCTTATGCTTCCGGATATGTCGAGTTGTGGAGAGAAGGCGGAAAACCATTTATCGTCTCTGGGCAACGAGTTAAACTATACCACGAAGAAGATAATGAAAACGGAATGATGATTGAGGATGGATTCTATCCCATCAACGCCTAATAAAGAGGCATATCGAGTCAAGCTAACGACTCGGTCGAAAAATTAGCGCTTCTCGGGAGGCAACCCGGGTTTGTTTTTCTTTTCTTTCGTAGTTAATCTTTCATTTAATTTTACAAAAAAAAAAAAAAAAAAAAAAAAAAAAAAAAAATTTCAAAAAACGAAAATTTATGGCAAAAATCTAAAGTTATTGTTTATACATTGTTTCCAATTAGAAAATAATAAATAGTCTACTATTTTTTTTATTCCATCGTAACTTTTTTTTTTCCATTTTTAAGTTTAATTTTTATTTCGTCACTTTTTTTTTAGGATTTTTTTTTAACCTTTTACTTTTTAGTTTTTATTTAGCTAGGTGTAAAAAAAAAAAAAAAAAAAAAAAAAAAAAAAAATTTTTGTAAAGTTATTGTTTACCTTTCTCCTCTATTAGAGTTTAATAAATAGTCTATTATTTTTTTTATTCCGTTGTAATTTGTAATTTTTATTTTTTTTTTATTTTTTTTTTATTTTATTCTTTATTTTTTTTATTTTTTTGATTTTTTTCTTCTGTGTTTTTAATATATTTTTTTAGTTTTTCTCTTTTAGTTTTTTTTTTTAGATTTGAAGTAAGTTCAACAACCGGTTTTGGGACTAGCATTCATATCAGTAAAGCATTTTCACCAGAAATATTCGATATCTACAACCGGGTTCTATTTTCTTCTTTTCTTATTTTTGTATTTATTTTATTAGTTTTTTGAATAATTTCCCTTAGTTTTTTTTAGTCGTTAACACATTAGGGACAATGTGTTACTTAAGTTTGGGGGGGTCATCGGGAAATTTTATATTTTATCTTTCGACCCTTAGCTTAGTTTCCATCGTGTTGAATTGTGTTCTTTTTGTACATTTTTGAGTCAGGAAAAACCAGAAAATCCAAAAAAATTGAAAAATTGAAAAAACTAAAAAAATATAACGTGTCTAGTCGGTAAACACCTTAAACTTTAAGCATAACCAGACGCATTTTTACCCCACTCAGAAAAATAGTGAGAGTTTGAGCCTATTGAAAGCATTTATTTTTAATGCTACTTTTTTCGTTTCTTTGAGTGTGCCGATGGGGATGACTTTAGAACTTGACATTGTTATACATTTCGAGACCACGTATGAGCAATTGCATTAGGGTAACTTAGTGTGATTTGGTACAACTTAGGGGCAAATTAGGATTAACCATTTGTTAGCCATTTTTCGTTTCTTTTTATATATTTTCCGCCTAACCCTTGTAACACTTATTTTTAGTGTTAGAAACTCTAGTTAAACCACTCTGCGCCTAAACCGTTTCGGTTCTAAACACTATTATATTATTTTGTACACTCGCCTTATTTTCGTTTCTTTTTAGATTAAGTCCGAACTTAGATTTTTGATTGCAATTATTATATTAAGTAAAGTGAAGTTTAATAAGGCATGGAAGAAAAGTATCGATTATTATTGCCTTGTATTATTTGTATTTGGAGAAATAGTAAAAAAAAAAAAAAAATATATATATATATATAGTGATTATTAGCCTTTTGAGCATGTGTACTTACCACGAGAAAAAATTATTTTGTAAGGCATGTACTAGGCTAAAGAAAAAAAAAAGTGAAAAAAGAAAAAAAAAAATCGGAATAACAAAAAAGCGAAAGAAAAAAAAATTAGTTGTAGATTTTAAGAGAAGTAGTGTATTATGAGTCGTGTATTATTTACGATATATGTATATTCGGAGGAGAAGAAAAGTATAAGTTGAAGGAAAATTGAGCAATCCAGTACGTTAGAGATTATATTTAGTTCGGATTTAATCTAAGTTGTATTATTTTATTTAACCCATTTACACTCTATTATATACTATCCACATGTCTTTACCTGTAAATTATAACCCGAATAAAAGTCCCCGTTTAGTTGTACCTAGACTCTAGTGGTGGAGAAGTGATACATTATCAAGCCTATGATAGAATATTCACCATGACTGAGCAATTGAGCGATTCTACAGAATATGTTACACACCTTTTAGATTAGTTTGAGAGATTGTGTGATTTACTTCCCATAAAATTCGTGAGGTGTTTGGTTATGTAATTTAATTTGGCTTTGATATATTTTTGAAAACAGTTTTTGATTGAGGGCAAGCAAAAAGGCAAGTTTGGGGAGATTTGATATCGCATATTTATATAACTATTTATATGCGATATTGTGTCACATTTCATAGTAAACATGATGGATAGGATAGGTTTTTGCATTTAATCGTGTGGAAAAGTTGTTTTATCTATTTTATAGGTTTATATGATTGGGAAGTGCAAATGGTGGAAGAAATGAGCTTAAAAGACGAAAAATAGTGAAATATGACGAAGAGAACGTCGCAGTACCACCTCCACCGTTTTGATCATAACTTCTTCATACGATGTCCGATTTAGGTGATTCAAATTGGAGAATGAAGAAGAAAGAGAGAGCTACATTTTGTAAAAATTAGAATATGGAAAAAGGAATGGGACGGCCGTACTAATAGGGGGACGCCCGTCCCTCGCGAGTTTCAGACGCAGCAGTTTTTATTTTTAAATAATACAAATGGATAATTACAAGAAATTCTAATTCGAGTCAAATACGTTTTCTACACGGTTTTTGCCTATAAATACAAGGTTAATTCAGCCAGATTTTTACCCCATTATTATTATTATTCTGAAGCTCTGGAAGTCGTTATTACGTTTAGAAGCAAGGTTCAAGGCAAGGAAGTTCATATTTTCGGCAATCGGCGATCACGACACGTTCGGCGACTTTCTCCGTTTGTTCTTTTCTTGTTTTGCATTATTTTTCCAGTATGCTTTCTAACAATTTAATTGCTTTTTCAGACCACGTTATGAGTAGCTAAATTCTTTTTATGCTTGTTTGAACAACGGATCCTATTTGACGTTTAATTAACGTTTTTGATTGTTTATGTTTTTGTGTTTAACCGTCGATCCTTATTTGCTTAAATTTTAATATGTTATTATAGTTGTTTATATATAATTTGTTTAATCAACATTCTAGGTATTCGGAAGGAATCTAGATAGGTTAGATAAGTTTTATGAAGTAATCGGTCGGTCTATAATCGATTTAAAATTATTAAGATTCGGAACGACTTAGTAATAACAACTTAGGTAATTAAATTTAAGTGAGTAGGTCTAAGTATTAAGATTCGGAAGGACTTGATAATTAGAGGAGTTATTCGGAAGGAAACTCTATAAGGTTAAATCACTAAAAACAGGCTTGATACTTATTGCTTGATTATTAATATTTATTAACTGTATTCGGAAGGAACGGTGTAAGTAGCAATAATTAAAGTTAGTAAAAGATTCGGAAGGACTTTTATTATATCTTAGAAGTTGAAAACAACAATTGATCTCGTAAAATTAACGGAAAATAGGTGAAGTGTCAAACAAGTGTATTCTCTTTATTATTTGATCTAATCAATTACTTTTCGCTCGATTTTAATTAATCACTCTTTTTACTAATTACTTGCAATTTTAGTTACGATAAAAAAACCCCCAAATACTCTTAGTATTATTTATTCGAATATAAAAACAAATTGGTCCCTGCGAACGAACCTTACTTACCTTTAAACTATATTATATACGGATAGGTCCATTGCCTAGAAGTGTGTAATTACGTGAAAAAAGTAGGTTTAAAATAAGACTAGATTTTACACATCACCTATCCATCATGTTTTTTATGCAAAATGACCGAATATCGCATAGAAATAAACGTATAAATATGCGATATCATGTTCAAAACTTGGAATTGATGGATTTGTACCGCAACTTAATGGTGAAGGTGGAGAAACAAGGTGAAACACTTTCTACTCTAACATCTTTGGTGCAACAGTTGCTACCTCAACATGCCTTATTATCAGCCCAACTACTGCCCAAAAGAATCACCACACGCAGTGTTGGAACTTCACCCAGACCATCAAGCTCTTCTTCTTCTGATGACTCTCCTCCAGTTGATAAAAAGGGGGAGAAAGAACATATACATATTTTTTCATCTGAGGAGAGCATGGGTGAAGAAAAGAGGAGTGAAGACACTGTAATTACTGCAACCTCCAAACAATCTGAAGATATGGAGATCGACAGTACACTTAAGGGGGAGATTGAGACAGAAGACATGGTGGTGGATGAAGAAGGGGAGAAAATGGTGATAGATGCATCACATGAAAAGGAACAAATGGTTGAGGGGGAGCAAGCAGAAGTGAAGCAAATGGTTGAAGAAACAATAGAAGGAGAACAAGAAATGGAAATAGAAGCTGAAGATACAGCAGTTTCTACCAACCCTGATGTTTCTACTGACCCAATGGTTACTACAGACTCATTTGTTGCGGACTCAGTTGCTGCGGACCCAGTTAATACGGATGCTGAAATGGTTGCTGCGGATACCATTACTACTGTCAGCAGTCCAGTTGCTGCGGATACTCAAGCACAGTTGTTCACAACCACTCCTCCAACGTTTTATCAAGCTTCACAGACCTTTCAAGCCATTTCTCATGAAGCTACAACACTTACAACCACAACATCTAAAGCTCCTACTTCTACCATTGATCAAAGAGTTGCTGCGGATGAATTAATTCATCAAGAGATGACAAGAACAACTCTCATGTCTGATGAGTCCACTATAGCAGCACAACTTATCAAGATCAAAGAAGACAAGCAGAAACAAGAAAGGGAGAGAGAAGAAGCTGAAAGGAAGAAGATGATTGTTGCGTCAGTTGCTAGACAAAAAGCAGCAGCTGCTGTTGATGCTCAGTCCACATCAACTTCATTAACTTTACCTGAACAACCTGCTAGTGTTTCTGTGTCTACAGGTAGATGGGGTTATATCACTTTGGATGGAAAGCTTCAAAGAGTCAATATTGATGATCCAGCACACAAAGACAAAGGAAAAATGATAGTTGTGGAGAAATCAAAGGAAGAAAAGAAGGAAGAATAGAGGCTTGCCAGGGAGAAGGTTGCAGAAGAAAGAGATTATAAAAATCTGCTAGCAGTGGAGGATAGGGAAGGACTAAGACAAGAGCAAGCCAATGCTGAGTTTTTGCAAAGATTGGCTGATAAAGATGAACAGGCTGAAAGGGAAAGGCAAAGGAAGATAGCTGAGGAGGATGAACTTCATGCTAGATTGAATCAATCTCCTACTCCATCTGAAAAGGAGAAGCTAAGACAAATTGCTGAGGAGGATGCAATTCGTGCTCAAGAAATGACCAATGATGAAATTTTGAATGATCTTTACATTCAAGGTCTAGAAAGAGCAGATGCTGAGCTTGCCAAGAAAATGCTTGAAGAAGACAAACTTATTCTCCAACAGCAAGTCAAAGCCAAAGCCAAGCCTGAGAAGAAGAAAGTGTCTGAATCCACAAAGACCAAGCTAGCTGAAGATAGGTAGAAATACACCACCTAAGGCTATAGTGGTAGGTCGTTAGGTCCTATGAAATTAGCTAACATTTTGGATCTTGTGGAAAAGGAGAAGAAGAATGAAGCCAAAAGGAAAGCTGCACTTGCCAGAATTCAAGAAAAGAAGAAGCAAGATGCAGAGAAAGTCCTGAAAGCTGCTATTGCAACTGGCAGGAAGATCATACATGAGCAAGAGCCTGTTAGTACTGCTCCTGCTACGGATGAACCTGGTGAGAAGCACAAGAGGAAGAATCTAGCATCCAAGAGGGTACATGGTCTAGCTAAGAAACAAAGAGTAGAAACTTCTACTCCTCCTAGAGCATCTCAAGAAAGTCCAAACATTCCTTTTGTGGATGTTAAACAAGAACCTAGTGTGGAAGAACAAGCTCTTACAAATCCTCAAGCAGATTATTCTTCATACATCAATCATGAAGAAGGACTAAGGTTTACTCCCATAGCAGTGAAGCCTCCTATGATCATCGACTGGAAATTTCTTGGTGGGAAAATGGGAACTGAATATGAATTTACTAGACAAGACAAATCGAATAAAGTACTTCTAGCTTTCCATTGGGCAATAAGAGACTTTGACAGAGATGACTTAGAGAGAATGTACCAAATTGGCAAAGCTAAATATTCTCATCAAAGAGGAGCATGCTCAGGTACGGATCTGGCAATGGACGAAGTGGCGTCTACTCACTAGTCAGAAAGGAGGGAGCCATAGAGTTTTACGTGGTGGATACAACGTATCCACATGGATTGAAGACATTGGAAGAGATGATAGAAGTCAAGATTAATGAACTCCATGATTCAAGAATAGCTCATGAACTTATTTGGAGAATTCTGGAACAAATCATAGACGAGAAAACAAAAGGAAAAGACTCTGATTGGCAAAGCAGAAAGATGTAATTAACTTGAATAGTTAAACTTGTTTTGTAAATGAAGTAGTTAATACAGTTGGAGCATGAAAACTTGTACTTTTGATTAGTTATAAAAGTTCAAGGTTAGGGGGAAATTGTTGGGTTATAACTTAGATAAAATAGTTTAACTCCTAAACAATACGCTTAACAACGAGAATAGTAACTTAAACGATTAATGCGGAAGACATTAAAGAAGTTACTACGGAAGAAAAGTTAGCGCGGCTGTCCAATCAAGTTACTACTGCTCATAAAGTTGCTACGGAAGAAGTCAAGTTGATGCGGTCATACCAAGTTAATACGGAAGACCAACTTGCCGTACAAGAATAATGTAAGTTATAGAATTATAATTAGATTATGTTTCCTTTTGTAATTAGATATAGTTTCCTTATTCTGGATAATGATAGTTTTAGATAAGGATAGATGATGTTTCCTAGTTTATCTAGGTCGGCCTCAAGGTCTATAAATAGATAGATCCTTGTATTGATAAAAACACGTTGTATTGATATTCTGAGATTAATACGATTGAGGCTTAATATTCGACTATATTATTTGTCCTTATTGTTATTCTTATAACATTATATTGTTCGATAACTCGTAAATATTGAAGTGTTCATCCGCTGCTGAACTTTTTCAATAGATCAAGATCTTAACGAAGGTAAACTAATTAGTTTACATTAGCTAATTCGATCCTGACATGTTCTTAATTGTTAACGTTTATTCATTCGTTTTCATATAAACTATTAATGAATTGATCCTTGTTAATATCAAAGTGTTGATCCGCTGCAACATCTTTGATAGATCTAGATCTACACGTTTGTTTACATACAAACCTAGTTCGACAGATCCTAACAGAAGCAATGCAAGATGAGTTACTACAGTTCAAGTTACAAGCAGTTTGGACACTTGTTGTACTTCTAGAGGAAAGCGAGTGATTGGTAAAAAGTGGATCTTCAAGAACAAAACATACGAAAGGGGCATTGTAATCAAGAACAAAGAAAGATTGGTGGCTTAGGGGTATACACAGGAAGAAGGCGTTGAGTATGATGAGGTGTTTGCTCCAGTTGCGCGAATCGAAGCCATTCAAATATTTTTGACATTTGCTTCATTCAAAGGCTTTAAGGTGTACCAAATGGACGTCAAGAGTGCCTTCTTGTATGGAAAAGTTGAAGAGGAGTTATATGTTTGTTAACCTCCAGGTTTTGAAGACCCTGAACACCCTGATATGGTATACAGATTGGATAAATCTTTGTATGGTCTTCATCAAGCTCCACGAGCTTGGTATGATACTCTATCTGTTTACCTTCTTACTCATCAATTCAAGAGGGGTGCCATTGACAAAACGTTGTTCATCAAGACAGTTGGTGGTGATATTATGCTGGTACAAATCTTTTTCGATGACATTATCTTTTGCTCTACCAATGACAAGCTGTGTAGAGATTTCGAGCAAATCATGCATAAGAAGTTCAAGATGAGTTCTATGGGGGAACTGACCAATTTCCTCAGTCTACAAGTGAAGTAGAGTTCTATTGGTATCTTTATTCATCAGGCGAAGTATGTCAAAGACATTCTTGAAAAATTTGGCTTTCAGGATTCCAAACATGCTAGTTCACCAGTACAAACCCACAAGCATCTAGAGGCCGATTCTGAGGGGGAGGATGTGGATGAGCATCTCTACATGTCAATGGTTGGATCATTTATTTACTCAACTGCTTCTCGTCCAGACATCATGTATAGCGTGTGTGTGTGTGCACGTAACCAGACTCGTCCCAAGATCACACATCTGACATTAGTGAAGAGAATTTTCAGATAATTGAAGGGAAATCCAAATCTGGGTGATTTGATATCCTACATAAACAACGATTATGGAGGTGAAAACTTGGACAGAAAGTCAATGTTAGGGGGATGTCAATTCTTTGGATCACGACTAATTTCTTGGAAATGCAAGAAATAGACTAATGTGTCCACTTCATCAACTGAAGCAGAATATGTTGTTGCATCGAGCTGTTGTGCACAAGTGCTATGGATTCAGAATCAAATGATGGACTATGGTATCTCTTTCTTACACACTTCTATTTTTATTGATAATAAGAGTACCATAAGTATAGTCAATAATCCTGTCAAACACTCCAAAACCAAACACATTGAAATTCGTTTTCACTTTATAAAAGAATGCAATGAAAAGAAACTTATTCAGGTTGTCAAAGTACATACTGACAATCAATTTCCAGATTTGTTCACGAAAGCATTTGACGTGGGCAGATTTACATTTTTGATAAACAGTATCGGAATGATTAATCCTTCTTAAAATTTTCTTGTTAAAATGACGAATTTGATCAATCATGTCATATCTTTTGTGTTTGACAGGTTAATACTTGTAGCTTTTACTGTTCGAACTTAATACTGGTGTGTGTTACTTGGGTCAATAATACTGGTAGTCATCACTTATTGTATTTATACTAGTGGTTATTAGTAGTAAAGTTTCTACTGGTAGCATTTATACTGGTCATTATTTTAAATAGGTACTATTGATATGATCTACTGGGTGTAGTTACTACTGCCAGTCGTTATTACTGATGGGAGTTTCTACTGCCTGTGGAAAAGTGTTTGTGTTTCTACTGCAGGGACTGTTTGGTACATATGGCGAAGACATTTGGGAATATTTAATTTCATTCAAATTGAAAAGTTTTTCGCTCTCTCTAAACAGAAAACCCTTCTCGAAAGAAACCTTTCTCATAGGAAACCCTCTCAACTTCATCGAAACCTAATCGATCTACAACGACGGTTAATCACTCCTAAAATCTTCAATCATGTCAATGGCGAATCAACAAGAACTAGTTTTCGGAGTCTCATATAACATTGTCGTTATGCTTTAGCCTTACACAAAGAGGCCGCTGATTTTCATCCAATAATCAATTTTCTACGCCGATCATATATTCGTTATGCTTTAACGGTCAACCCAGAGGTTAATGAAAAGCACATTCGTGAGTTCTCGAACACGACGCTTCTTGAGGAAGTTAATGGCCAAGAACGTATTAGGACTACAATAGTGAAAAAGGAAGTGCGTGTAATAGAATCTACCATTCATTCTCATCTTGATCTTCAAGATGACTCAGGTATTACATCCCTTCCTAATGACGAACTTTTTGAGATTTTCGAAAGAATGGGGTATGAGAGAAGCCTGTCAAAATTTACTTTTCAAAATGCGCTTCTCCCGCCCCAATGGAGGTATTTAGTTCATGTTTTACAACAATGTATCTCTAAAAAGAGATACAACTGGAACCAGTTTAACACCCCCATAGCTACTGTTATGGCGTGTTTAGCTACTGGAAGGGTGTATAATTTTTCAAACATGATTTTTACTGACCTAAAGTGGAATTTGCTCACCTTAAACAAGGAGCTTGATACTCTGTCCACTAAGGGTGAAGTCCTCCTCATGGATTCTCATTCCAAGAAAGCCTTTTCCAATATGAGGAGGAAAGGTAACAAGTTTTCTTGAAAGGTGACTCCACTATTCTCTACAATGGTGGTTGTCCCTGATTCAACAGGTGAAGGACCAAGTAACCTGTTGGGAAAATCAACGATTTAACCCAAGTTAATAAATCTGTTTATTAAAGTCTTAGTCTGAGTGATTTGAGTCTGAGTGACTCTGAGTCTGAGTGACTCTGAGTCTGAGTGACTCTGAGTCTGAGTGACTAAAAGCAACTAAGGCATTATGGAGCTGACTACTCAGCTTCATAATGAAACGTAATGCTTTAATTTAGGTATGTTAGTTAGATAAAATATTCTATCCTTTTAGAAGATTTACTAAGATTCATACTTATCAAGCTCACTATTATTGTGTATAAATAGTGAGCTTGAGTCTTGTAATCGTTGTACCTTTTGAAGAAATATAACTGAGTGTTATTTTCATTGTTTCGTTATTATATTTCCGCTATAATAAACTAAGAAACTGAGAACTTAATCGATTCGTGATAATTAACGTTTAAATACTAATTTGTAATTGATTAGCTAGTATTTGGGATCTTATTGAGACCTAACAACTGGTATCAGAGCAAATAAGATTTAAATTTTAATAAATTTACCAATCTTAAACGATCAATACATAAAATCTCAAATACAATGTCATCATCGTCATCAAACACACCTGCTATGGCTGGAAAAGGTATTCCCATTTTCAGTGGCCACAACTTTGCTCACTGGAAACTTAAAGCTGAGTGGCATCTGTCCGGAATTGATGAAGAGATGTTGAGGACTGTAACGGATGGACCAATCATTACAGGAAAGCACATTGATGAGGTCAAGGAAGGAGACAAAGTTGTCCAACGTGCAAGGTGGGTTCAAACTCCCAAATCACAATGGACAGATGTAGAAAAACTACTCTTTAATCTGGATCCAAGAGCAAGAAGCATTCTAGGTAATGTTGTATCCGACCAAATATTCTCAAAGATTGTTGGATGCAGAACTGCTAAAGAAATATGGGATACTTTAATAGTATCTTATGAAGGAGTCCCAATAGTAAGAGAACAAAGGCTAAATAATCTGATTAGAAATTATGAAAATTTCTATGCAAAAGACAAAGAAACCTTAGCTGACGTGCATACAAGTTTCCAAGTATTCACTACTAGAAACAGGGCTATCCTTGACCCGCTTTTTATGACCCACGCCAAAAGATGACGCGCAATGTCAAGAGTCATAAAACAACAGTCATATTGGGTAAAGGGATGACGCGTTTTCAGATGTGTCATAACGTATGGGTCATAATCAGTTAAAATTTAGATTTCGAAATGACGTTTGTTTTTCTTTGTCCTAAATAGGAGTCATGTATGGTTTTTTTTGGTTTTGGCGGTCGACTTCCCCCTCTTTCTCAGATCTAAAATTTCCCAAACTTAAACTTGGTTTTGACTTCCCCCTCTTTCTCAGATCTACCGATCCCATCCCCAATTCACTCACATCTTTTTTTTCTCTTTTAGAACCCTAAAAAAATCCATCCACCACCATCACAGTCGCACCACCCCGTCACCATCACCACAGCCTGCACCACCACGCCACCACCACCACAACCATCCACCACCACAGTCGCACCATGTCACAACCACAACCGTATTACAACCGCATCACCATCGCTGCTAGGGTTTTCACATTTTTTAGCCGTAAGTATTTCAGATCTAACTTTTTTTTGTGTTGTTTTATATTGTGTGTGTTGTTTTTGTTATTGTGGAGATAACTGGAAAGGGATTACATGTGATGGCTCTGCAATCACTCAAATCCAACTTCCTAGTCTTGGACTCTCTGGAGGAATTGGATTTCAACTTTCAAGTTTAACATCATTAACGCACTTGTAAACCCTTCTTTCACTTCTTTTTATCGTATATTATTTATTATCTTCAAACCAATGATTTTTGTTAAAATGCTGCAGTGATATAAGTAATAATAATCTTGGTAATCAGATACCTTTTAGCCTTCCTCCAAACTTACAAACACTCAATCTTGCTGGTTGCGGTTTTACCGACAATCTTCCCTATTCCATTACTCAAATGGCTTCTCTTAAATCCTTGTCAGTCAACTTCCCTTCTACATTTCCCCTATTATATATACTTGAATATTCATCTTTTTCTTCTTTCAACCAGAAATGCTGCTCGCAATCAAATTACGGGTCCATTACCTGACAATTTCGGAGGACAACTTCCCGCTCTAACAACTATGTAACACCCTTTAACTTCATTAAACATTATATATCTATGTAAGCTAATCATTTATATGCTTCAGGGATTTATCTTTTAATTCTTTTACTGGTGACCTTCCTATGAGCTTCAATATGTTGTTCGCTGTCACTGATATGTAAGTATATATACATCTCTACAGACACATTCGCATTTAACAATCCATTCAATAATTTCCTACATTTTATTTTTTCTTAGGTTCTTGCAGAACAATCAGTTTACAGGCACTATTGATGTGCTTTCCAATCTTCCGCTTAAAAATCTGTGAGTTTTCTTTCATTAAACACATATTTTTTGTTTCGTTATTTACTCTTGGTTTTTTTCTTAATGTTCAGGAACAACACAAAAAAAAGGTAAAAGGAAAGATGTCACAGGAAGTTTAAGCACCCAAGACATGGTTCTCTTGGATTTCACATAGGCAAAGGTATATATCTATATCTATACACACATTTTTGTATTAGTTACACTGTATTTAGATTAGATTTGGTAATTATGAATTTTTCCACGGAAATATAGTTCTTTACACGAACTCTTCAATTTAGATGGCATAATTCTTTATGCTCAATATTCACATATGATTGTTCGAGAGGGCGGTGCCTTGCCTGCTCGGGTACTGTGTACTATTATATGATGTCGGTCTAATTTCTGTGCATCAGTACTTTTATAACTGTTTTAATAATCTGATTATGTTTTGTAACGAGTTTTATTGTTATAAAGTTGCGGTTCGGTTTTTGATTATAGTTCTGATTGTGGATCTGCTTTTGTTGATTTACTTTTCGATTCGATTTTTGGAGTTTATATGTGTTAATAAGGATCTGATTTGTTATTTGAACTTGTTTATGTTTTATTAGATGTAAGTATGCTGCTAAACATATTCTGCAATTTTAAAACGATTCGATTACGATATTTGAAAATAGTTATTTGTAGATCGTTATTTATTTCATTTGATGCAACTAATTTTATTGATTTATAGTGTGCTTATAGTTTTTGTTTATTTTAGTTATTTAGTATTGATATTCTATACGTAAATTAACTGATATTCGAATTTAATGACTTTTACTTTACCAGATGAGCTAATTGCCAATGCTGCTTACATCGGTACCCCTGGAAAGGGTATTCTCGCTGCTGATGAGTCCACCGGTACCATCGGGAAACGTCTTTCCAGCATCAATGTTGAGAACGTTGAGTCAAACAGGAGAGCTCTTCGTGAGCTTCTTTTCTGCACTCCTGGTGCCCTCCAGTACATCAGTGGAATTATTCTTTTCGAGGAAACTCTTTACCAGAAAACCGCTGCAGGTAGTTAATTTGTATCTTAGATATATTGTAAGTTTGATTGTTATAAGTTCTCTTGGTCTGATATGAAACTATATGGTTTGCAGGTAAGCCATTTGTTGATGTGATGAAGGAGAATGGTGTTCTTCCCGGAATCAAGGTTAATATTTTAGGTTAGCGTTTAGCAGATTTGAGAACTGGTTTTAAAGACCTCTCTTTCTATCGATGGTCTAGAGGTAAGCTCGGTATCTAACTCTTCCATCGCTTAGTGTTTGGTTAAAGGTTGCCACAAGTGATTGCCCATGGAGGTCATTGTTTGGTTAGTACTGCTAATCTCCCTGACAAGAAGTATCATTAAGCTCACATACTTCATTCAGTTACTAACAGTGATATGTCCTTACAGATTTTTTGTGGTTACATGTTCCCTTTTGTAATTATATTAATATTCGATTTTTGGTTATATTATACTATTTCAGGCTCTTTTCATGTGGGACTAGCAAAGATGGGGAGTCACACATTGTGGAATGGAACGAGAGTGAAGGGGCTGTAAAAAGAACGTATATGGGTTTCCGAAAACGATCTTTAGATAGTGTAATGTATGTGATTTTAATGTATTGGCTGATAATGTAAAACAATGCCTTAATGTATGTGATTTTAATGTATTGGTAATGAAAAGATTTGTTGAACAAGTGTGATGTAATGAAAAGCTTTGGTGATTGAGTTACATAAGAATGTGGAGAAAAGTTTTAGAAAATCGGAATCAATTTTTTTTTTTTTTATATATAAAAATTATGACGCGCAAATAGAAAGTCATATAACGCGTGTCTTAAAACGAAGGTCAAAAAAGAAAGTCATGTAACGCAGGACATAAGTGCGCGTCATTCAGTTATGACGCTTGTTTGCGCGTCATGAAATATTTATGACTGGTCCATCCTTGACGCGCATTTGCGCGTCATAAGGCCTCTTCTTGACACGCATTGCGCGTCATTAATAGCCCTGTTTGTAGTAGTGATTGTTGAATGATCTTGCAGCCCTAGGAATGATGAAAGAAGATGATGAAATCTGCAAAACGTTTGTTGACATCTTGCCTAACAAATTTGAATCTGTTATTACATCTCTTGTGGTTAGTGAAAAATTGTCCACCTACAAGCTGCCTGGTCTCTTTGGATTGTTGCTGAATTTTGAAGAAGCTCAAGAGAGGAAAAAGATAAACACAAGAAGGACCACAAGAGATCCTGAAGCTTCATTAGTTGCTACCAGCAAAAGGAATAAAGAAATTTATTCTAAAGTTGACTCCTCTGAGTCTGAGTCACATTCAGACTCAGAATCAGATGATGAAACTGAGGTCAAGAAACTGAAAAGTCAGCTTGCTCTGTTAACTATAAAGCTTGAACAGAAGACAGGCTACAAAGGAAAGAAACCTTTCGATCTGAAGAAGGTGAAATGCTTTAAATGCAATGAATATGGTCACATGGCTGCTGACTGTAAAGTAAAGAATGCTCAGACTGAACACATGGACGAGGTTGCTGAGAGGGCCCAAAGATACCAAAAGAAGTATCTTTTATGCAAGAAAGGCAACAGTTCAAACACACAAAAGCCTCAAACTGAGCAAAAGGCATTCTTTGCTGAAGAATGGCTAGATGAGGAACTGTCTTCTGATGAGGATGAGGAAGTGGTGGATAAATACTTGATGGCATTCACAGAAGAAGTGACTGAAGCTGAGAAATCTGCTTCTCAGTTCGAGAAGGATCAGAAGGAAGCTGAGAGACTGAGTTGCAACTTAGACTGGAACAAGTAAAAACTTTATAAGGTACACAATTTTGACAGTTATACAAATGAACAAAAACTTCAAATGTTTGAGTATATCTTTGTTGACTTGACCACCACTTTAGAAGAACAATCTGAATTCAAACAAAAAATCAAAGATCTTGAAAATATCTTGAAAATTAAAGATGATAAAATAATTGAACTAGAAAGTTATAAAGTTCTTTTAAATGCTCAGATTGAAGCTTATAGTGATCTTGCAAAAGAAAATTATAAATTTAGAGAAGAAACTGAGCATTATAAAAGAATTTGTAAATCATGGTGCATATCATCCTTAAAAAATGAAGATTGTTTGAGCAGACAGGTACCCAAACAAGTTCAAGTTGTGTTGGGTGAGGACTTCAGTCTGAAGAAGCATATGACTGAAGAAGAAGAAGAAGCTGAAAAAGCTGAAAGAGAAAAAATTGTTTTCAAACCAGAAATTCTTCCAAATACTTTCACTTATATGAAAGGAGAAAAAATAATGATGTCAAATGCTTTTGTCAAACCTGTAATTTCCCAAGTTTCTAATAAAAGTGATTCTTCATCTTCTTCTCAGACTGAATGTGTTAATTTATCTCAAACTGATAAAAATGTGCATACTGAAAAAGATTATGTGCATCTAACTAATAGCTTGCCAAAGGTTGTGAGTAAACCTAAGATTCAGCACCCAGTCAGTTCCAAAAGTCTGAACAAAAGTCATGAAACAAAAACTATTGATAAAATGTGGAATCAATTGTTGGAACTGACTAACATAGTAAAAACTCTAGTCAGGAACAAATCACCTAATCACATCAGGCCCAAGACTCCTCCTAAGAGAATTTGCTACAATTGTGGTGAAAAAGGACATGAAGCTGTGTTTTGTAAAAAACTGACTCAGTCTAGACCACAGAAAAACATTTTTCAAAATTCAGTCTCACCAAAATATTGGTCAACTCCACATAAGTCAGTTTCACCAAAGTCTAGGTCAGTTTCATCAAAGTCAGTTTCACCTCAAAAGCAAAGAAACACTTCTCAATCAAAGACAACGTCTGTGAAACCAACCAAGACTAAGTCAGTTTCATCTCGAGTCAGTCTCAAAGATACTCCATGTAAATACTGTGGTGTCATAGGTCATTTTTTTGTTAACTGCATGAAGGAAATAAATAAATGGAACTATACCAGCTCCAAAACTGACTGCAAGACTGAACCTGAACTTAAACCTGCTTCAGTTCATGGATCCACTCTAAAGTGGGTGCCCAAAAGGAACTAACATTTTCTATTTCATGTGCAGGACTCTACAAAATGGTATCTAGATAGTGGAGCTTCAAGGCACATGACTGGACTGAAGTCTTTTCTACAAGACTATAAAGAAGAAGATGGGCCTCAAGTGAGATATGGTGACAACGGGGTATCAATGACACGTGGATATGGAAAGATTCATGTTGGAGCTGTCACTTTCAAGAGAGTTGCATATGTGGAAGGTTTACAACATAACTTACTAAGTGTGAGTCAAATTACTGATGAAGATCATGAAGTCAGATTCAGGAAGCAAGCTGGAATAATCTACAGTGCCAAGGGAAAACCATTACTACTCGCCAAGAGAGAAAGAGATGTCTTTTGCCTGGATCTGAGTACTGCCAATGATGAGGCTGAGACATGTTTGTTCACAGAAACAAAAGAAGAACTAAATTGGCTATGGCATCGAAGGTTATCCCATTTAAATTTCAAAAACATAAATGAACATTGTCAAAAAGTAAATTGGTTAGAGGTCTTCCTGAACTGACTTACACCAAAGACAAAGTTTGCTCAGCTGGTGTGCTTGGAAAGCAGAGAAAGACTCAATTCCCATCCAATGTTGCATTCAATTGATGAACCTTTATGCATGCTACATATGGATTTGTTTGGACCAATTGAGATTGAGAGTCAAGGAGGAAAGAAATACACCCTTGTAATCGTTGATGAATTTACTATATTTACTTGGGTTATATTCTTAAGGGCTAAAAGTGATGCAGCTGAGGAAATCATCAGTCTGATCAAAAGAGAACAGCGACAGAGGAAATCATCAGTCTGATCAAAAGAGAACAGCGACAGAAAAACTCTCTTGTTCGCCAGATGAGAAGTGACCATGGAACTGAGTTCAAAAACTCAGTTTTGATAGATTTTTGTGATCAATTAGGAATAGTCCAAAACTTTGCCTCAGTTCGAACTCCTCAACAAAATGGAGTTGCAGAGAGAAGAAATAGAACACTAATTGAAGCTTCCAGAACAATGCTGTGTTATGGGAACATGAAGATAAAATTATGGGCTGAAGCTGTGAACACTGCCTGCTTCACACAGAATAGGTCCATCATCGTGAAAAGACATGGAAAGACAGCATATGAACTGTATCATAACAAGGTTCCTTCCATTCATTATTTCCATATCTTTGGAAGTAGATGCTATATTCTAAATCAAAGGGACTTGTTGTGTAAAATGTCTCCTAAAGCTGATGAAGGACTGTTCGTTGGATACTCAAGCGTCGCAAAAGCATTCAGAGTCTACAATGAAAGCAGAAAGGTGGTAGAAGAAAGCATTAATGTCACTTTTGATGACACTACTCAGTCTAACAAAGATGAATCATCATCACAGACTAACATAACCACTATCAATCAGCTCTGTGATGAATTACTTGTAACCACATTTGAAGCTGACTCTCAGGCTGAAGATCCGAAGAATGCAATCGCCCATCAACATCAAGCATCTGACACTGAACCCGATGAATCATCATTCCAGAGTGTCCCCGATGTTGAAAATACTGAGTCAAATGAAACTATTGAGACTCAGACTGACACTCCTCAGTCTGACCAAATTCAGCTCCAAATTACTCAGCCTGATGACACTCAGACTGATGATACTCACACTCAAGTAGAGACAATTTCCCACAATGAGATAGGGAACATCAAGACTGTCAAGGGACATCCCATCTCGTCAGTTATTGGTTCATTAACTGAAGGTGTCAAAACGAGAAGAAAGACTGCCACAACTAACTTTTGTTTCTATACAAATTTCTTGAGTCTGATGGAACCAAAGAAGGTTGAAGAAGCTTTACTGGACAAAGACTGGGTTGATGGTATGCAAGAAGAGCTTGGAGAATTCATAAGGTACAATGTTTGGACAAAGGTCCCACGTCCCCTGTTTAAAACTATCATTGGACTTAAATGGATTTTTCGAAATAAATATGACAAAGATGGGGTGGTGATCAGGAATAAGGCTCGATTGGTGTCTCAAGGATACAAACAGGAAGAAGGCATTGACTATGATGAAACGTTTTCTCCAGTGGCAAGAATTGAAGCAATTCTCCTATTCTTAGCATATGAAACATTTAAAGACTTCTTGGTGTATCAAATGGATGTGAAAAGTGCATTTCTGAATGGTGATCTACAGGAGGAAGTCTATGTCAAACAGCCTTCAGGTTTTGTTGATCCTAACTTTCCTGATCATGTTTTTAAATTAAATAAAGCCTTATATGGTCTCAAACAAGCTCCTAGAGCTTGGTATGATACTATGTCTGACTTTCTTCTTAAAAACAATTTTAAAAGAGGATCAATTGATAAAACACTGTTTATCAAAAAGGAAAATGGACATGTGATTTTGGTACAAATATATGTTGATGACGTTATATTTGGATCCACAAATGAAAACTTGTGTACTAGGTTTTCAAAACTCATGTGTAGTGAATATAGAATGAGTATGATGGGAGAACTCACTTTCTTTCTTGGCTTATGTTAGAGCAAGGATTGACAGGCTCAGTAACTTGGGTGTTTGGGATTCAAACCCTTGACCTCCTGCTTAGCAGTGAGAACCTATCAAGCTCTTGGCGAGCCTAAGGTGGTCAAGTGGCTGGTTGGAGAAAGATGATCGGAATATGTTTACTGCAGGAAGTGTATAGGTATTCCGGTCAAGAGATACTGTGTGCAAGTATGAGAGTGATGAAGATGGCCTCCAAAACCTGAAGTGTGGAGTATTTATACCCAACACTACCAGGTATCAACAATGTATGACCATGATGACCATTTATGACTCATCAATAGGATTCCAACGGGTATTAAAGATACAGATAACGTCCATATCATTATATAACCTTATTAATGCTTTGACAGTTACACTCAAGGATTAGGATTGAGTGTCTGACTGGTAGGATGTCAGTAGTATGATACTATGAGATGAATCCCAAGGCATTAGTGTTGGTTTGGAGGAATACGGTACTTATTAGATACAAGGTATAAGTATTGGTTCTGGAGTGCCGGTCCAAAACCATGAGTGACAACCTAGGCGTAAGTGCTACCAAGGTGCCGGACATCGGACCACGAGTGTCGGACGCCAGGATACGAGTGCCGGACACCGGGCCACGGGTGCCAGACGTCGGGCCACGGGCGCCGGACGCTGGGGCCAAGCTACCGGACGAGGGGCCAAATTCCCGGACACGGAGTCGGATTCCCGGACGTGGGGCTAAGTGCCGGGTGTCGGGGCCTAAATGCCGGACACGGGGCCAAGGCTAGGGTGCCGGGGCCAAGGCTCGGGTGCCGGGGCTAAACTCCCGGACAAGGGGCCGGATTCCCGGACACGGGGCCAAGGCTCGGGTGCCGGGGCCAAATTCCCGGACATGGGGCCGGATTCCCGGCACGGGGCTATTTTACCCGGACACGGGGCCTGGTGCCAGGGCCATTTTACCCGGACACGGGGCCGTTTTACCCGGACACGGGGCCTGATGTCGGGGCCATTTTACCCGGACACGGGGCCGGGTGCCGGGGCCATTTTACCCGGGCACGAGGCCTGGTGCCGGGGCCATTTTACCCGGACACGGGGCCTGGTGCCGGGGCCATTTTACCCGGACACGGGGCCGGGTGTCGGGGCCAAATTTACCGGGACACGGGGCCGGGTGCTGGGGCCAAATCTCTCGGACACGGGGCCAAGGGCCAAGTGTCCGGACGCCGGAGACTTGTGTCCGGACGCCGGAGCCTAAGGGCCGGAACTAGGAGATAGCAGGCAAGCTTTTGTAAGTCAGGTTATGTGTTTAGGGGGTTAATGGGCTATGTGTATGAGTCATTCCCTACTAACACTATCATGCCCCCCAGTTAGGTTTTAAAATGGTTTTTTGAAGCCTAACTTTTTTTGTTCGTATTGGCTCTTCCGGCTATTCTTTGGCCTTACCTTTCTTGGCCGCTTGAGGTTGCCTTGAGTAGTTGTGACCGAGGCCATGTCCAATGTGTCTTTGAAAAATAATGTTTTATTGGGTGATCAAGCCAATAACACTTTTTTAACCTGTTATCTTGGATGTTGTGTAACACCATCTTGGGTGTGCGTAAGAGTAATTATACTGAATTGTGTCTATGACACTCATTTGAGTACCTATGGTTCTTTTGTATGCCGATGACATAGCTAGATGTTGGCATCTCATGTATATTTCATACCGTGCCGATGGCACTTTTGTTGGTTAACCTTCAATTTGTTTTACTCGCGAGTGATGTCGCTTCCCAATGAGAAGTGCTTGCCTTTTCCCGGTAGGTAAAAAGACGAATATGTGATTGCATGTTTGGCGTAGACTTAAGATGCCTATATGTGCCTTTTGCTAAATTTCCCTCCAAACGTAGTTTGGGGTGGTGCATCAGGTTCGTTGCCTTGTAGGATACATAGATCAGACCACTTTGTATTTTGAGGTGCATTTCTGTGAATGACTCTTTGAAGAGTGTTTTCTTATGGTGTGGCCAAGTCCCTGATGAGTGAGATGGCCAAATACCAAAGTTTGCCAGATTTCCCAGATATCCAGACTTGGCTAGTTGTTGATTGTCAAGGTGTACCATGTTGTAGAGACATCCGGACTGGCCGGCTTTTCAGGTTTTTTTTTTTTTTTTTAAACTTTCAGCATTGAAACAACTGTTGGCTAGGCACATCCTAACGGGTGTTGTGGTTGTAAGTGCTGACAATCAGCAATAGTATGTAAATATTAAACGTACCACCTTTTTAGATTCATTGCATTCCATGTCGTGGGTAATGGTTGTCCATCTAAGTCAGACAGGGTGTAGGAGCCAGTTCCATGTGCTTCAAGGACACTATATGGGCCTTCCCATGTGGGACCCAACTTGCCCAAGTTTTCGGTCCTGCTAGCTTCATTCTTCCGCCATACGAGATCTCCCACCTTGAAAGATGTGTGTCGGACTCTTTGGTTATAATACTTAGCCATTTGTCTATGGCTTTCTGCTTGTCGGATGAAAGATATTTCTCTTCGCTCCTCGATGATATTCAAGTTCTCCCTTAGGGCTTCTTCGTTTAGCTCCGGATTGAAATGAAGGGTCCGGTGAGTAGGGATTGTAAGTTCTGGTGGGATAACTGCCTCAGTGCCATAGACTAGGCTGAAAGGGGTTTCAGATGTAGTTCTGCCGGGGGAAGTTCTATGTGCCAAAAGAATGCCTGGGATTTCGTCTACCCATGCCTTTGCATATTTTCCCAATCTGGCCTTAATTCCCTTGACGATTTCTTTGTTCATGACTTCCACCTGACCATTAGCTTGTGGGTGTGCCACAGAGTTAAATCGTTGTTGGATATCCATATCCTGACACCAAGTCTTAAATGGATTATCTGCAAAATTTTTTCCATTATCACTGACTAGGACGTGTGGAACTCCAAAGCGACATACTATATGTTCCCAAACGAATCTTATCATTCGAGGCCCGGTGATAGTTGCCAAGGGCTTAGCTTCAATCCATTTTGTGAAATAGTCCACAGCCACTAAAAGGTATTTAACATTGCCTACTCCAGGGGGGAATGGTCCGACAATGTCGATTCCCCATTTGTAAAATGGCCATGCGCTAGTCACTGGAATGAGGTCCTGCTTTGGCATTTTTTAGACTGACGCATGTTTTTGGCATGATTCACATTTTTCAATTTCTTCCTTTGCATCTCTGTGCATGGATGGCCAGAAGTATCAAAGTCTCATGACCTTAGTGGTTACCGAACGAGGGCATGCATGCATGCCACAACTTCCACCATGTACATCCTGAATTAGATCCTTTGCTTGTGTTGGGCCGACACATCTTAGATGTGGACCCAAAAAAGACTTCCTAAACAGGTAGTTGTCTATGAGGAGATACATTGGTGCCTTCATTCTGATTTTCCTTGCTAGTTGTTTGTGTACCGGGAGTTGTCCATTCTGAAGGAAGTTTTTTATTAGAGTCATCTAACAGTCTTCCTCCGTTATTGCGGCCACTTCCTTTGTTGGCACTATGGATTTCTCAGTTAGGACTTCCACCAACAATTCTTTCTTGAGGTGGGCGAAGGAGGATGCTGCAAGTTTGCTCAATGCATCTGCTATTTTGTTACGGTTTCTTGGCACTTGCTCTATGGTAAATTTTGAGAAGTCCGAAATGATTTTTCTGGTTTCTTCCAAGTATTGTTGCATGGAAGCTTGATTTGTTTCATAGCTACAATTGATATGATTAGCTACCAACTAGGAGTCCACAAAAGCTTCTATATTTTGAACTCCCATCTTTCTAGCTATTCGTAGCCCTGATAAGAGAGCTTCATATTCGGCTTCATTGTTGGTTGTCGGGAAGTCAAACTTAAGGGCGTAGGTGTACTCGTTTTTGTCTGGATCTGTGAGTATGAGGCCAGCTCCTGACCCTTCTAGGCTGGATGCGCCATCTGTGAAGAGGGTCCAAGGAGGGCTGTCTGTCACTAATGGATCCTTTGGTTCTTCCATTCCTTCGATTTCAGCCAGGAAATCTGCCAAGATTTTTCCTTTCATCGAGGTTCTAGGTTGGAAAGAAATTTCATGTTCTTCCAGTTCAATTGCCCATTTTGCTAATCGTCCCGACACCTCTGGTTTTCCCAATATTTGTTTGATTGGTTTGTCTGTTAGCACTTGGATGGGGTGTCCTTGAAAATATCTCCTCAAACGTCTAGACGCATGAACCATAGAGAGTGCCAATTTTTCCAAACATGGATAATTAACCTCTAGGCCTTTCAGTGCCCTACTGATGAAATAGATCGGCATTTGTGAGTCGCCCCTTTGGGCTACTAAAACTGCGCTTACACATTCCTTGGAAGCAGCCAAGTATATAGTTAGTGTCTCCCCGGCTATTGGAGTCGTGAGTGTTGGGAGATTGGCCATGAATTTCTTCATTTCTTTAAATGCCACTTCTGCTTCTTCAGACCATGAGAAGTCTTTTTTCCGAATGCATCCCTTTAAGGTATTAAAGAAATGGAGGGATCGATCTGCGGCTTTGGACAAGAAACGGCTAAGTGCTGCTAGCTTGCCATTTAGGCTTTGGACTTGCTTTTTGGTGGAAGGAGATGGCATGTCAATGACTGCCTGAACCTTCTTAGGATTGACTTTGATGCCATTAGGTGTAACAATATGTCCCAAGAACTTTCCTTCCTCCATGCCAAAACTACACTTGGATGGATTAAGCTTCATGTTAATATTACGTAATGTTTGGAAAGTTTCCAGGATATCAGCCAACATGATGTCTTCCGTAATGCTTTTGATAACTATGTCATCTAAATAGGCTTCTATGTTCCTTCCCACTTGATTTTTTGAAAGTTTCATCTATTAGACGTTGATAGGTTGCTCCAGCGTTTTTCAAGCCAAATGGCATTTTTTGGAAACAAAATATGCCTTGGTCTGTGTGAAAAGCTGTTTTGTCTTCATCACCTTTTTTCATACAAATTTGGTGATAACCTTTATATGCATCTAAAAAGCATTTGAGTCTAAATCTATCTAAGGATTACACTTTCCAATCGATTTCTGGTAAAGGATAGTTGTCCTTTGGACAAGCTCTGTTGATGTCTTTGAAATCAACGCATAATCTCCAAGAACCATCTCCCTTCTTTACCATAACTGGATTAGCAATTCAAGTTTGGTATTTTACCTCTCTGACAATCCCTGCTTCGACCATTTTGTTTACTTGGTCACATGCAGATTTACTACGATCCGGGGCCATGCCTCGTTTTTTCTGTCGGATTGGCACAATATTGGGATTCGCGTGTAGGGAATGTTCTGCTAGTTCCCTTGGGACACCAGTCATGTCTGATGTCTGCCATGCAAAGACATCAAGGTGTGATTCTAGTAACGCTATGAGTTTAGTCTTTGTCTGTGCAGGGATTCGTGAACCAATGGTCACTGGTTGTTCAGGGAAATTTTTATTAATAATAACTTTTTGTTCCGGACCATCAATGATTTCCATTGTCGGATCACTTTTGGGAACCTCTACCAGTTTTGGTTTCTCTACCTGTTTGCACTCTTTAGGCCATGACGTTCTAGCCCTGACTGTGGCTATGCCAGCTGGGGTAGGGAACTTTATCATGCCATGAATGGTTGATGGAATTGCTCCAAATTTTTGTATGCAGGCATGCCCAGTAGGACATTGTAGGCCGATGGTGCATCAATGATTGCAAAATTAATCATTTCTAACCTATAGTGTGGATATTCTCCTAACATCATGTTTATTTCTACCTCTCCGATTGGCCAATGCGTCTCACCTAAAAACCCCACTAGAGGGAATTGTGTTGGACGCTTTGAATGTTGTACCTTTTCAGGGAGCTTCCTAAAACAGTGGGCATAAATAATGTCCATTGAGCTCCATGTATCAACATATGCCTTATTCACTTCATAGTTGGCTAACCGGATTTTTATTACTACAGGGTTGATGGAAGGAGTTTCAATTGGTGGGAAGCAAATAGGCTCCATCACCCAATCCTGAAGGACTGATGCCTTCCTTTTGCGAGATGTAGTTTCTTCCTGCGCCATGTATATGTAATAAGGTGGGTGGTGGATGGGGTCTTGGTGGTTGTATTTGGCTTAAGTGAACCTGTTCGTGATGAGGAATTGCCTTCCATGGAGAAGAAAAAATGGTGGTGAAACTAAGAAATGAAATGAAAAAGGATAGAAATGAAATGAGACACCGTTGCTAAAACGTGTCCCACGGATGGCGCCAATGTTAGAGCCAGGATTGACAGGCTCAGTAACTTGGGTGTTTGGGATTCAACCCCTTGACCTCCTGCCTAGCAGTGTGAACCTATCAAGCTCTTGGCGAGCCTAAGGTGGTCAAGTGGCCGGTTGGAGAAAGATGATCGGAATATGTTTACTGCGGGAAGTGTATAGGTATTCCGGTCAAGAGATACTGTGTGCAAGTATGAGAGTGATGAAGATGGCCTCCAAAACCTGAAGTGTGGAGTATTTATACCCAACACTACCAGGTATCAACAACGTATGACCATGATGACCATTAATGACTCATCAATAGGATTCCAACGGGTATTAAAAATACAGATCACGTCCATATCATTATATAACCTTATTAATGCTTTGACGGTTACACTCAAGGATTAGGCTTGAGTGTCTGACTGGTAGGATGTCAGGAGTATGATACTATGAGATGAATCCCAAGGCATTAGTGTTGGTTTGGAGGAATACGGTACTTATTAGATACAAGGTATAAGTATTGCTTCTGGAGTGTCGGGCCAAAATCATGAGTGACAGCCTAGGCGTAAGTGCTACCAAGGTGCCGGACATCGGACCACGAGTGTCGGACGCCGGGATACGAGTGTCGGACACCGGGCCACGGGTGCCGGACGTCGGGCCACGGACGTGGGGCTAAGTGACGGGTGTCGGGGCCTAAATGTCGGACACGGGGCCAAGGCTAGGGTGCCGGGGCCAAGGCTCGGGTGCCGGGGCTAAACTCCCGGACACGGGGCCGGATTCCCGGACACGGGGCTATTTTACCCGGACACGGGGCCTGGTGCCGGGGCCATTTTACCCGGACACGGGGCCGTTTTTCCCGGACACGGGGCCTGGGGCCGGGGCCATTTTACCCGGACACGGGGCCTTTTTACCCGGACACAGGGCCTAGTGCCGGGGCAATTTTACCCGGACACGGGGCCGGGTGCTGGGGCCATTTTACCCGGACACGGGGCCAGGTGCCGGGGCCAAATCTCTCGGACACGGGCCAAGGGCCAAGTGTCCGGACGCCGAAGCCTTGTGTCCGGACGCCGGAACGAAATGTCCGGATGCTGGGGCCAAATGTTCGGACGCCGGAGCCTTGTGTCCGGACGTCGGAGCCTAAGGGCCGGAGCTAGGAGATAACAGGCAAGCTTTTGTAAGTCAGGTTATGTGTTTAGGGGGTTAATGGGCTATGTGTATGAGCCATTCCCTACTAACACTATCAGCTTACAAGTAGAACAAAAGAACGATGGAATTTTCATAAATCAAAGTAAATATGTTCATGATTTAGTAAAGAAATTTGGTTTTGAAACATGCTCTGAAATGAAAACACCAATGAGTACTTCTGATAAGTTGCATAAAGATTCATTTGGCAAGTCAGTTTGTCATGCTACTTATAGAGGTATGATTGGATCTTTGCTTTATTTAACTGCTAGTAGACCTGATATCATGCTTTCTACATGTCTATGTGCACGTTATCAAGCTGACCCCAAAGAATCCCATCTTAAAGCTGTCAAAAGCATTTTCAGATATCTTAAGGATACACCAAATCTTGGTGTATGGTACCCTAAAGATTCTGGTTTTGAATTAATTGGCTACACAGATGCAGATTATGCAGGATGTTGATTGGACATGAAAAGTACTTCAGGACGATGTCAGCTTCTGGGAGGAAAGCTAGTCAGCTGGTCAAGTAAAAAGCAAAATTCAGTGGCAACTTCCACAGTTGAAGAGGAGTACGTGGCTGCAGGGAGCTGTTGTGCACAACTACTATGGATGCAACACCAATTGGCTGATCTTGAAATCAAGATTCAAAACACTCCAATCATGTGTGACAACAAGAGTGCAATTCAAATCACTGAAAATCCAGTTTTTCACTCCAGGACCAAACACATTAAAATCAGACATCATTTCATTCGAGACTGTGTGGAGAAAGGAAAGGTCAGAATGGAGTTTGTAGCTACCAATGATCAATTGGCAGACATATTCACGAAACCTCTGAGTGAGGACAGGTTTTTCTATTTGTTAGGAGAACTGGGCATGTTAAATCCTTAATCTGTCAAAATCATAAATCTCAAGCTGACTTCTTAGTCAGCTTGTGAATTTTCAGTCTGACTCGTTAGTCAGCTCAAGATCCGTCAGTCTTACCACATAATCAGACTGAGTGTAATTTTAGTAAATATTTTTTAAATCTCTTTTATTTTTTTTCTTTAGTCTATAGAGTTTTTTTTTATTTGTTTTTAGTCGGTTGTAAATATTTTTTTTACTTCAAGGGTCATAACTGTCAATAGGTTTAAATTACATGGACTAAATAGAAAGTTTCCTAACTTAGTTACTTAAATTTTGCTCCTTCAGTTTATATTCAACTTAATTTCAGATTTTAACCTAATTGTTATCTTCTCTAAATCTTCTGCTCGAATTCTTATCAATGGCGAATGCAAATATGATTCTTCACGTTACTGCTCGTATGATTCCAGGTGCAGATTTCCAAAACAGGGTACAAATAAAGGACAACAACAGGGTAGCCAATGCTGATACTCCCGCCAATCGCCAAAACAGGGGTTTTGAGCAACTGATTCAATACATGAAAGCACATCCCCTATATGGCGCTTACTTTTGAGACACGGTGATGTACCCACCGGTGTTGTGTGAATGGTGGTATACTTGCACCGCAAATGAAGACAAGACTACCCTCACTGGCACGTATAATGATGGAAGACAGACGATCACCATCACTGAGGAGACTATACGCGCCGCCCTATTGCTCCCCACGATTACTGAAGCTGGTGAAGGGGGATTCCAAGCCAAACTGATTAAACAGCAAGCTCGAGCTGAGGCCTTTCCCTTGATTGGCCAGCCTGAAATCCAAGGAGTAATTCAATACAAATTCTTTACTGGCAAATGGAAATTTTTATTTTCCAGTATCACAAGGTGTTTGGGGGGTAAATCTGGATGTTTGGATCAGATGAACGAATTTGAAACCATATGTTTCATTCCATGGTAACGGGTCGAAGAATCTCTTATTCACAACTATATTTTGAAGAGATTCTCTCCCTTGCGTTGAAAACAAAACGACCGAATGATGTTCCATTCATTCGTGTCCTTTCACTAAGTTTTGAGGAGGCTCTGGGAAAAGCAGTGTATGAGCAGCTTGAACAAACTTTTTATGTATGCTCTCTTCCCAGGCTGACTCCAAAGATTTTCACTTGCATCAATATCACTGAGGTTGAGCTAGGGTTAACCCCAGTTATGCTTCAGTGGATTGATAATCCTTTTATCGATCACGAACTTACTGAGTCTGACCAGTCAGATTCAGATGATCAGCCCAAAGGAATTGACGAACAATTGGAGGCAAATATTCCTCCTGCCGATGCTGAGGTGGATATGGGTGGGGCAGGGCACGATGAGGCTGACCCAGGTATGGATATTAATCTTTCTCTTCCTCAGTCTGAGAGTATCCCCTCTCAGTCTGAGCAGTCCACTCCTCAACTTGATGTCTTAGCTACTCAAGCGACTAATCTGATGAACTCACCCAGTTCATTTGAAAAAGCACTCATATCAAGCCCCACTGTAAATCAAGCACTAATGGATTCACTTTTCCATGAGGCTGAGAGTTCTACACTCCCCTCCAGTGTTGTAGATCAGACCAGTCTCCCTCTGCTACCATGACTACCCAAAGCCCCCCTAGAGTAGTCAACTTGGAGAAACACGCTGCTGCTGCCACACTGACACATGTGGTAAGCATTGGAGACGATATTCAACTCCTGAATATCCATGTACCTAGTATGGGACCACCCCCCTCAGTTTCAAAGACAATCTCAACGGCTATTTTCACTAGCTCTGTGCTAGTTCACGATAAGGTACCATCAAATCTCTCACACTCCTCTGCACAAGTCGTCAATACCTCACTTCCCAAACTGAGTGAGGTACAGACTTCATTTTCTATGGCTAAGGATCATTCTCCTAAACACCAAGGAGGGAGTGAAACTGTACCACCTGTTTCAAATCCTAATGTTACTATTCTCCCTCAGTCTGAGGTTGCTGTGACTGTCCCTGTGCTGTTACAATGCATTAAGGACATGTCAACTCAGTTTGATGTCAATCTGAGTGCAATGCAGACTGAGTTACAAGCTATGAAATGTCACAATACTGAGGAGATGAAGGAGTTGAAGGAAATGGTGTTGAAGCTGACTTCTGAGATCAGCATGCTGAGAAAGGGGAAACAAGTTGCTGAGGGTACACAAGGGGATGCTCAGACTCAGGGGGAGAAAACAGTTATACCAACTGATGAGTCTGACCTCCCCGAGCACGATTTGAAAAGAAAGAGGGATGAAGGGGAGAAGAAGTACTACAAGACTACCAGATTCAATCTGAAAACTGGTCAGTCTGAAGTTTTCTATGAGACTGACTACAGTGACCTGTCAAGCAGCGAATCTGAGAAGGAAGATAAAAAGGGAAAAGGCAAAGCTGGAGCTGACAGTGATACTGACCCACCAACTGAGGAGGAAATTGAAATGGAAGAGCCACCAACTGTTCAGACTGAGCAAGAAATTGAAATCAAGAAAAGACAAGATGAAGCTGAGAAACTGGCTAAGCTTCAAAGGTATGCTCATAATGTTGGGATGACAGTTGAACAATACAAAGAGTATGTCAAAGGGCTGTATATGGAGAAATTTGATGAAAATCCACAAGACCAGTCGAGGAAAGCAGCTGAGACTCTTGAAGCTGAGATGAGAGAAGAGGAGGAGTTGGCCTTGATGAAGAACATCTAAGGATTGAGGCTGACAGACAAATGGCCAAACAAGTGTTAAGAGAAGAAGCCAGACTGGACTACATTGAGTCAAATTTTGCAGTAAGGAAGAATAAGAATAAAATTCAAAGCTTGGATTATGCTGATACTGGTGGATCTGACCTCATGCTCACATGTTTTCACAAAGATGGATCTTTTAGAGTTGGGGTACACAGAATGCACACTTTGCGTCTGGAAGAATGGAAGGCAATTGCCAGTCAGAGCTCATTCATAACAAACATTGCTCACAGATTTGAAGTAAAGAGAGAGGCTGTTTCCAATGTTAATGTTGCGCATATGATGAAGCTGATCTCAGATGAGGACTATAGAGCATTTTGTACTGTCAATAGAGTGAGAGCTGGGGCTAAATCTCTTGGTCTGGAAACAAGCTACATGCATCCTGTTCCCAAAGGTGTCATATTTCAAGACAAGACTTATGTGAAGACTGAAAAACATGAGGGCTTGTGTTATGTTGACTGTGGGGGAGAAGAATGCTTCCAAGCCAAAGACAGACTAAATATGGCCTCCATCTACCATTGCATTGCTTAGCTAAGCGAATGTGAGTCTGATCAATGCATCCCCTTCCGAATGAAGCTGATTAGTTGGTTATTCAATAACCTTAGACGAATTGAAGAAATGGGGACTTTGATGGACAAGGTTGATCTGATCAAGAAAGAGTATCAAGTATTGTTTCATAAATCTGATCCTAAAATGGAAAAGCTGCTTGATTGGAAAACTGAGAGGCTGGAATGGGCAAAGGAAGTGAACAAGCCTACGCCATGGGAGGCGCCTTTGAAGAAGAAAAGATCTGTCAAGAGGAGGAAGTAATTTGTTTTATGTATCTTTTTGTTCACAAACAGTTTTAAGTAAACAATTTTAGTTTGTGTTTATTTTTGGTGCATGAATTGTAAAAGACTTTAATTCAAACAGATTGGGGGAGATTGTTGGGAAAATCAACGATTTAACCCAAGTTAATAAATCTGTTTATTAAAGTCTTAGTCTGAGTGATTTGAGTCAGAGTGACTCTGAGTCTGAGTGACTAAAAGCGACTAAGGCATTATGGAGCTGACTACTCAGCTTCATAATGAAACGTAATGCTTTAATTTAAGTATGTTAGTTAGATATAATCTTCTATCCTTTTAGAAGATTTACTAAGATTCATACTTATCAAGCTCACTATTATTTTGTATAAATAGTGAGCTTGAGTCTTGTAATCGTTGTACCTTTTGAAGAAATATAACTGAGTGTTATTTTCATTGTTTTGTTATTATATTTCCGCTATATTAAACTAAGAAACTGAGAACTTAATCGATTCGTGATAATTAACGTTTAAATACTAATTTGTAATTGATTAGCTAGTATTTGGGATCTTATTGAGACCTAACATAACCCACTTGAGTCCCAACCCACACCACCTGTTTCTACTTCTACTCCTGTTATAGAACAACAAACAAGTGCTCCTAGAGCACCATATACCTCACCTCATAATACTCCTCAGAAAGAGTATGCCCCCAAGTCCAAGAGGGGTCCTTCACTTCTTGGACCTAAAACCAGAACAACTAAACCAATTTCTAAACCAGTTCAATCAGTTTCTACTGATCTTAAGGGTACAACTGAGCCTTCACCCAAGTTCCCTAAGAAGGTGGTCCATAAGGAGGGGGGAGACCATGTTGAAAGGGCTCATACTACTGCTGCACCACCTCGTGGTACACAAGACAGTAAGAAAGGCACTAAGACCCAATCAACGGAAAATCTTAATGATGATGATTCCTTGGAATCATTATCGAGAAGACCTAGGCGCCAAGAGACCATGGGGGAGGGTGATGCTCCTGCTAGGCAGGAGGCACCCTATAAATCATCCAAGGAACTGCCTCATGTTGGTACTCAACAGAAGGGTGGGAATAATAGTTTTTAATACTCCAATCTAGAATTGACGGAAATGTGCCTACGTTTTACGGACAAGGTGGATGTACAAGCTGAGGAAATTAAAAGAATGAAAAAATTTGTGTATAGGCTGGTGAAAGAAGTGAAGTTGTACATGATCTCCATGAAGAAGCCTGTTAAAATTGCAAAGAAAGGTGCAAAGAAGGGTGGAGCACAGTCAAAACCTTCAGGTTCTAGCTCAAATTCCTCAAGTATGCATGATGCGAATGCTGCCAATAAGTGGGAGAAAGTTGAAAAAGCAGATGACAAGGAGGAACAACAATAAAGATGAACAAGAGGTAGAGAAAGAGGTTCCTGTTGTGAATACTGAGAAATAATCTGGGAATGTTGAAATGGAAGTGGAGAAGAAAACTGCAACTGAAACTGGTGAAAGGGAGGCTGAGAAAGTAGAAAGAGTTGTGAATGATGCTGATTTTGAATGGTCTGATCATGAAGAAATTGAAATAAAAGTTGTGACCATTGACATGGAAGAAGGTGAAGGTGAAAAACAAACTGAAACAGAACATCAAGCTTATGCTAACATACCTTATGTTCCCTATGCTTCATTCCCCACATCTTCCGAATGGACCACTGAAGATCAAGAGCTGAATGATGTTATTATGAATATGGGAGAAAGTGAAGCAGAGGTTAAGCAAGCAAGGAAAATGGTGTATGAAATCTTAAGCAGAAATGTCCAGTCTGAGAAGGAAGAAGAAAAGGAAAAAGACATCTCTGCAGAGCAACAAGAACAGACAAGTCAAGATGTTAATACTGGTAGTACAGTTTCTACTGGTGAGAAGGATACTACTGTTGACCCACCAGTTACTACTAGTGATCAAGAACGCATTCCTACTAGTGATCCACCAGTTAAAGTTGGTGATGATGAAGCTGACATTCCTACTAGTACTCTCTCAGTAACTCCATTGATTGAAGATGATACTACTCTTGCTACTGAGCTGGAAAGAATGAAGGAAGAAAAATTGAAGCAAGAAAGATTAAAAGCCGAAGGGTTAAGGAAAGAACATATTGTTGCAGTTGTGGCTAGACAGAGAAAGGCAGCTGAAGGCAAACCTAAAGAGAAACTAGTCACTTTTACTACTGGTGAATCTGAAGGTCCTACAACTGAGTCAAATGAGCCAGTTATTCCTCCATCAGTTCAGCAGAGACCAATGGGATTCATCCAAACCAAGAGGGGCGTTCAGAAAGTATATTTGGATAATGATCCACAATGGAGAAGCAAGGGTAAAGGCAAAATGAAAACCAAGAAAGAATTGGAGGAGGAAGAGACTGAAAGAAGGAGGAAACTGGGAGAGGAAAGAGATGCAAGAATAAGGTTGTTAGAGATTGAAAGAGAAGAGCACGAGAAACAACAAGCTGAAAAAGATGAACAACTCTTGCAAAAGAAGAAGAAGGAGGAGGCTAGAAGCAAAAACACTATTAAGAGGAATGTGAGGAGAGCAGAATACAAGAAAAAGTACACTGATTTCCTCAAGTTAACTGGGAAATATAGTGGAAAGCAACTTGGCCCTATGAAGTTGGATAATTTTTTGTACCTGTACATAAAACAAAAGAGGATATTAAAGGCAGCTCAAGAAAAAGCATAGATGGAAAGAGAAAGAGCTCTGAAGACTGCACTTGATAGAGGGTACAAGGTAGTACATTTTGAGAAGAAGAAGGAAAGAAAAGAGAGTGAGAAGAAGGATGTGAAGAAGAAGATGGTTTATGAAGAGTCTTTTCCAGAAAAGAAGAGGAAAACTAGTCAGGGTAGTGGTGTTCCTACTGCTAAAAAGTCAAAACCAGCGGTAGAAACAGTTACTACTCGTGGAAAGAGAAACGCAAGCACCAGTGCACAAGTTATTACTGGTGTGAAGAAGACAAGACATGAACAAAAGAAATATACTGAATGTGAATTTCAGGGAAAGGAAAAGACAAAAGATGCTGAAAAGGAACAAGAAGAGGAGAAACCAAAGATTGTCCAGGTCAAGAAAGAAGACATCACTGGAGACTTTGAGTTTGGATGTGTACCTGAGATCTCAGATGATCAGGTCAATAAAGCTGCAGATAGAGTTTATGATGACATAAAAACTTTGATACTGCATACTGAAGATATCAATTGTGCTACTACATTCACAGAGATGCCCATTGTGGAATGGTTTGCTGTTGTAGTTAATGGGAGGAATGGGTACAATATTGTCAGAGCTTCAAATAGCTTCAGTGTGTATTATAGCCATCTGGATATTTTCAGGAACATCAGTTGAAGGGATTTGGTTGACATGTTTCTCATCGGAAGCAAGAAGTATTCTCAATGCCAAGGTACTGTTTTAGATTCTAATGACTTGATTATGGAAGTATTAGAAATTATGTTTGAGCCTGAGAATGTCCCTGAAAAGCTAGCAAGATTTACTCCAGTACTTGAATGGATACATTACGAGAGCTGTGGAGTTTACTCCTTGAGCAAGACTGTGGAAAAACAGAGTATTTCTTAGTAGAAAAGAAATATAAGCATGTCATCAATGTTATGATCAATATGCTTAATGTGAAGTTGAAGGAGAATGAAGATTCTGAAGAAGCAATTCAACTCCTATGGAAGATCAGATGCCAGCTTAATGACCATAGAATTCATTTTAGAAGCTTAAAGGTTTTGGCAGTATTCTCCAGTTTTGGTATGAAGAAACTTATGCTTATAAGTGAAAGCAAAAGTTTAGGGAGAGATTGTTGGGTTATAGTGGTTACTACTTGTGAAGATGGTTTGTACTGGTCACCAAGTCAGTTTCTACTGGTGAGTAATACTACTGGTGAAGATGGTTTCTATTGGTGAAGATTACTATTGGTATACACTATAATTACTAATGCTGCATGGAATGCATGAAGTTTCTACTGGTCTATGTTTCTACTGTTTAACTGATAAATACATGCGCGTTGTAAGCAAATAATTATGGAATAGATTTAGATAATTATATTTGTAGATTTCGTTAGAGTTGTAACCCAATTATGTTTAGGGTTTAGCCTCAAGGTCTATAAATATAGATCCTTCTATCGTTGTAAATACACGTCTATTCTAATAGATTGAGGCTGTTGGTGAAATTCTTGTGTTCTTAATTGTTTAACGTTTGTTCATTCGTATTCATATAAACTGTTAATCAACTGATCCTTGTTAATATCTAAGTGTTGATCCGCTGCAACTTTTTTGATAGATCTAGATTTACACGTTTGTTTAAACACAAACCTAATTCGTCAGATCCTAACACAGACATTGAATATCATTATTGTCACACCCCGCTAAAGCGGAAACACGGAATGTGAAGAGCAAAGAATCATTTCACGGGTTACACTAAAATTAACGGTTCAAGTCATTAGATTTAAGTTGAAAAATACAAAGTCAAAGCTACAACCAAGATTCAAAGTTAAGACCATAATACATAATAAAACGTTTTTAAATAAAAATTCCCAAAATAAGGTCTTCTTCCCGAGATACACTTCACATAAAAGAATTGACCCGCCTGAGCAATGCACTTCATAACTTACGCTTAGTTCCTGAAACATGAGATAAAGTGTCAACTACGAAGACGTAGTGAGTGAGTTACAGTTTATAAGTTGACAAAAGGTTTCAATTAAAAGTTCGACAAGTATATATATATATATGAGTACAAGGTTTTCAAAAGAAGGAAGCGAATGAGTAGTCGCATAAGATAGTTTATATACTGTCGTAATAGTTCAATCAAGAATTTAGAGTTCGTGAGAGTTCGAGACCAGTTCAAGGTTCATAAAAGTTCGAGATTCGTTCAAAGTCAGAGAAGTTCAAAATAAATTCAAGTACTTAAAATTCAAGAATAGTTCAAAGTTCAAATAAGTTCAAGTGCTTAAAATTCAAGAATAGTTCAAAGTTCAAATAAGTTCAAGTGCTTAAAATTCAAGGATATTTTAAATAAGTTCAAGATCAAATAAGTTCAAGTTCAAGTAAGTTCAAGTTGCGTAGCAAGCGGTAAAAATAGTAGTCATTACCTCAGTGGTGGATTAATCCACATGTGTAAGACAGATGATCCTCGAGTTGTACCAACATCTAAGCTTAATATACGTAAGATTTAGTTTTGCACACTAATCCGATTCTGGTCAAGTTCCAGCCCCTAGTTCCAGTCTAGAGTTCGAGTTCGCGAGAACTTAGCAATATGTACCCAGGTTGCTACCCTAAAGTAAGGAGTGAGCGCTCCTAAGTATCGATACCCATATAATTTGCTAACGGCTAGTGTTAATAGTGTGTAAAGTTCAGTTCCAAGAAAAAGTTGTGGGGCATTTAGTTCGTTCCGTTCTAAAATTTGTTTGTTTGTACTTACGGCGCTATATCCTCACCTAGGGTTTTGCTCCAAAATACAACCAGCTATCATTGTCTAACCAAATATCCAAAGAGGCATACCTAGGGAGTCTAAAGTAAGCCAATCCGAATAAAGGTATTGTCTACGCATATTAGTTGAAAAGTTCTAAAATAGTTCAAAAGTTCTCAAAGTTCCAAGAGTTCAAAGAGTTGCAAGTTCATTAAGTTTCCAAAATAGAAAGGTAGCCCATTTATTTCAAAAGTTCCCAAAAATAGAAAGGTAGCTCATTTATTTCAAAAGTTCCCAAAAATAGAAAGGTAGCTCATTTATTTCAAAAGTTCCCAAAAATAGAAAGGTAGCTCATTTATTTCAAAAGTTTCCAAAAATAGATCACAACACGTTGTTCATAGTTTCAAGCACGTAAAATAGTTTCACATAAAGATGTTGTTCACAAAATAATTTGATCTCATGTTTCCCCAAAAAGAGTACTTAAAATGCAAGAGTAGGGAGGGCTGTAACTCACGGTTTGCGAAGATAAAGAGCGCGGGAATCGGTCGGAGCGGGAGTCGGGAATCACGGGTCGCCTAATAATACCAAGGTAGTCCAATTGTTATTAACTAATTATTTTATTGTACTTAAGATAATAAAATCAAGTTTTTAATTAAACTTTAAGTGTCAAGGTTAAGTTTAATCAAAATATTCCCAAAACGGTGAAAGTTACGTTTTTGTCCAAAAGTCCAATTTTATCGTTTATTATTGTTAGGTCATAAGTGTTTTTGCTCGATGAAGTGGTTTACATTTTTCTAAGGAAATTTGGGCAGCGCTTCCGCGCCCAAATTTCATATCCAAAAATGTACCTACCAATTCCGCTCACAAAAACACATACAACACTATATTATATCCAAACAAGTCCATTTAAGTTCAAAAAGTTCATTACAAGTCACCAATACATTAATCTAAACAAACTCAGTCCAAAAAAAACGAAAGTGTCAAAAGGTCAGCGGGTAGTGTGAAATAATGACATATGCAATGATGTCATGCCCTTATTGACATAAGCGCTTATGTCATAAGGCAATAATGTGCAATAATGTAAAAAAGTAAGAATGCTTGTACTCTAAGCTTGTGTGTTGTACCAATCATGAATAAAGCAATACGAGAGAATGCCGGAAGACCTTTTCGCCCATGATAGGTTAAAGCTAATCTTATAGCTCCAAAGTGGATGTGAGTATATCCTTGTGCTAGACAGTGGCGAGGAAGATCAGTTGGTAATGATAAAGGTACCAAGTGTTCAACCTGGGAAGCGGGTAATTGATGAGAGTCAAATTTGGAGGTTTAGACGAATTCTTTAATTTGTCTGTTCGGTGTAGAACCCATTAACTGTTTGACTCTTTTTGTGATTGAAGTGGTTGGTTTCGTAAAAACTTGGTAAGGATATACCAATGGCATTTCACTGATGGGTATTATGGAATCATCTGGAACATATGAAATCTCGTAAAGTTGATCTATTCTAGATGCAGAGGATTGACGGAAACTAGAGGAGGGTGAACGGGTAAAGGGATTGTTGTTACTCATGACCTTAAGAATTATAGGTTTTATTTTCCAGTCTATACTCTCCCGGAGGAAACAACTGCGACGTACCTCGTCGTCTTACAAATCCTACAACGGCTCTGATAGAGGATAGAAAATAAAATACTCAATGCTTAAGGAGACGTACTTTAGAGCTTTAAGTTAAATTCTGGGTTTCTGATGTGAAAGATCAGACACAAAGCTGCAATCACAGAGCATACTAACCAAGAAAATAACCAAAGAAAGTACTTGAAAGGGAAGTAAGAGCCAAGGGAGGGGGGAGTTGTGCAGATCTATATAAGACCTGTAAGAACTGAGAGTGGGGAGTTGTATCTTAGATCTAAATCAGATCTATATTGATCTAGACATATTATATATGTAGAAGAGCTATGGAGATTATAGAGAGAGAAGATTGTAGAGAGAGAAGTATAAGAAAACACACTTATATTACTTCAAATTTCGATGCCTTACAATGGCAAAATACATGGCTATTTATAGCCTTGATTGGTACAACACACAAGCTTAGAGTACAAGCATTCTTACTTTTTTACATTATTGCACATTATTGCCTTATGACATAAGCGCTTATGTCAATAAGGGCATGACATCATTGCATATGTCATTATTTCACACTAGAACCTACTAGAGATATTAAACATATTTAAGCACACTTAAATACATAATTAAAACATAATTATCGCGAAACTAAGATTGTTTAGCATTCTTCACTTCCAGCGAGCATCAGGGTGTGTTGGGTCATCTTCATAGGGTTCCCAATCTGAATCTGAATCATTCCAGGCTTGTTCGGGAAGATTATCTTCGTCATCAGACGTATCGTCTCCATAGTGTTCGAGGTTGTCATGGATCCATTGTTGATGTGCTTCGATCCATTTGTATGAATCAGGATGATCTTTACTCCACACCGATGTGTTGAACATTATTTGATATGGAATTATGTCTAGGTCAACGTTATTTGCCCTGGCTAGCAAAGTTTTTGTTTCTAAGTAGAGGTTGCTGGAGAATCTAACACACGACCGACTAGATGGGTTTATTTTACTAATCATGAATAAAGCAATACGGAGCATGATAAAAGGCAGATCCTTCATCATTAACTGCCTTTGGAGAGAGGTAAGATCCTGGGTTCCGAAACATTACCAGCACATAAGTTCCTTTTCCGGTGGTTGTTAGCCATCTGGTCCATTGGTGATGCGGGGCAAACCATTGCAGCATCGTAAGCAAATGCTTGGAGTGTGGTGGAACGTCTTTGAACTGGCTTTTCACGACATAGGATAGGAGTTTTTCTGCGTTAAACGATATGCCAATTGTGAACTTCTCAAAGAGATAGTAGAAAAAGCATAAAGAGTCTTTTGGGAGCCTCCATAGGTCGTGGATGTGAAAGACGTTAAGAAAAGGATAGTCTGGATGAAACTTGAGGCCTTTGACGCATAACACATGGTTCTTGATGAGGATAGTAAGAAATGTCTTGTAGCACAATTCAGATCTTTTGTCAAAGGTTAAGTCCCCAACTATTTCTAGCACTTCATCTGGCAGGTTAAGAACGGGGGTTGTGGGTGTAGGGTTAGAAGATGAACCTTCTCTATTATGGGGAGTGACTGAGAGAACCATTGAGAGAAAACTTGGAAGTTGTTTTTGAACTTGGTGTGTAGCACTTGAATGGGTGTCTCCTGATTTATAGGCCTTTGGACGAGAGAGGAAGTCTGCAAGGACGTTTTCTGTTCCTTTGATGTGTTTTACTGTAAACTTCCACTGTGAGAACCAATATGCCCATCTTAAAAGTTGTGCATTAGGGAGCATCTTTCTTTTGAACTGTAGCATGCGTGGAAAGGAAGACATATCCATCTCAACTAAGAACTCATGTCCTATTAGATGAAATTGGAATTTCTCGATGCCCCGTTTGACTGCAAGGATTTCTTTGAATGTTGAGTGATAATGTTTTTCATATGCCTTAAACGTGCCACTCTTATAGCCACAAACGTGTCTTTTGTTATTATTATCTTGAACAAGTAGGACAGCTCCCCAGCACTCATCACTTGCATCTGTCTGTAAGATTCGTTTTTCTGAGGAGGCAGGAATCTTCAGTGGAGGCATCTGTTCAGCTAGGCCCTTAATAGCTGTCACTGCTTCAGTTTGTTTTGACGTCCACTGTGGGGGATTCTTTCTTAACATGGGGAACAGCAAGGCAGTGTGATGTGACAATTTGGGCAAAAAGTCTGCCATATAGTTGACTAACCCAAGAAACTGTTGGATCATTTTCTGTGAAGATAATTCATCTGGGAATTTTAGCAACTCTTGGGCCACATGTGGTTGTGGCTGGTATTTACCATCGGAGATTTCCATGCCAAGAAACTTTATCGTGGTTACCCCTACTTCCATCTTCTTCTCAGACAACATAATCCCATATTTTGAGACTAGACCATGAAACTTTGAGAGTAATTCTGCATGAGATTGTTCGTCTGGGGAGTACAGAAGAATGTCGTCAATATAGACTAGTGTGTTGGAGAGAATCGTCTCAAAAATAGTTATCATCGCCTTTTGGAAAGCTGATGGAGCATTTTTTAAACCAAACGGCATGACCTTCCACTGGTAATGATGATCGGGGATGCAAAAGGTTGTCTTCGGTCTATCTTCAGGCTTAATTCCAAGTTGCCAGAAACCTGATTTGAGATCAAACTTGGAGAGGACTTTAGCATCTGCCAAGTGTTGAAAGAAAGATTTCTTTTGCGGGAGTGGAAATTTATCATCGGCCAAAAAATGGTTTAGAGGCTGATAATTAATAACCAATCTAAGCTTTCCTCGGACTTGTTCACTCCTTTTGTTGACGTAGAATGCTTCACATGCCCATGGGGAGGTAGTGTGTTCAATGATTCCTTGAGACACAAGCTGGTTGCACTCATCTTTGGCTAGTTGGTAGTGATCTGGGTTCAATCATGGGTGACTTGCTTTTGTTGGATTTACATCTTCATTTTGTTTAAATGGTAGCGAAACAAAGAATGAGGGATTTAACCATAAAGGGGAAGGGCGTTTTGTTAGGAATTCAGTATGGGAGGAGGCACAAGTGGTTTGGATGAGTCGTTGCTTTATATCATTGATATTGAACACAGGAGGGGTGATACTTGCTACGAAGAGGCGATGCATAGGTGTCCATGGGTTGAAAAAGCTTTTATAACTAAGTCCTTCACTTGTCCACCGCAACTGTGGTAGTTTATGGAGGATATCGAATCCTATTAGGAGGTCTTTGCCATGAGAGCTTGACCCTAAGAGTCTTCTTTTGATCACGCACTTTGGGAATAACCGAATGTTAATAGGGATACTTATCTTGTCAATGACAAACCTTTCTCCATTTTCGGCCATGAAGTTCTGGTGATGCGGTTTCCAATAATGATCTGGGGGGATAGCGGGATTCAAGATAGACACTGAGGAACCGGTATCAAAGAAAGCAATAACTGGAATGGGGTTTGCATACGCATCTGTAAGGAGGTGGATTTTGGCTAGCGGTAATGGTGGGTCTTCGTGTACTGGAAACACGTGCGGTATCGGGTTGATCATGTGTAAACCAAAATCAGAATCACTATCGTAATCTGAATCAGTATCATCATCAGATGAAAAATCCGAGTAGGCAATTGTGCACAAAACTGAGTCACCAGGTTCATCATCTAGAGAATAGATTGATTCTAGATCAGAAAGATCGACTGGTTCTACTTGGTTTAAAGCTTGGACCAACGCCTGAGATGTGACGTCCCGTCAATTTGAAGTACTTATGTTACCGTTATTATTTATATTTTATTCGCAATTGATTTCGACCTTTGTATTTCGCTTTGTTTTGCTCACGATTTACTATTATGGAGTATCGGGTTTTCGTATTTACTGATTTGTCCCTCGAAACGTAATAATATTATTTTATCTAAGTGCCAATTAGTTAGTATCCTCATAAATATAAGTTAGAAGGTTTATGCCAAATTTTGTCGGTTATCGTATTCCTTATCCGCGAGTTATCGCACTTTTGCTCTTGTTTACTCCTTTACCGAAATCGTGCGAATCTCGAAATTGAAAGTGAAAATATAAAATTAAATGAACCTAATGTAAATTAAATCAAAGTATGAACAATTCTAAGTTCAACGCAAAAAGAATCGGGAGTTTTCGATGAACGAAACTCCCAAAAGGTCAAAAACAAGTCTGCCGAGCCAGCCGACCAGCCAGCTGATGGCAGGGATTCAGCCGGCGGCTGAATCCAGCCAGCCGACGGCTGGATGTGTCTGGTCAGCTTTGGTGACTCATTTTTGCATGAAATTTGAGTGGTTTAACTTGTTTAAACCCGATTGGACCTCCCCTATTGCAGAAATCCAGTCTTCTAGGTGATATTAACACTTATCTTTTCCATTTTCTTTCATTTTATTATCATAATCACACACACACAAAGTGTGTTTTCTCCCAAAAGCTTTCTATATTTTCTTCCCTTTTCTTCACCATTGCTGTAAATCCCAGCCACTTTTCACCAATAAAACATCCTAAACAACACAACAATCAAGTATATTCATCATAAGGAGCATGGAGTGGTGATTTTCCGGGTTATTCTTGAAGTTCTTCATCATTTTGTGGCTAATCTCTCTCAAAATCATCATCTAACAAGCTAGATCATCTTGCTTTCGGTTTTCTTGGGGTATCATAACTTTCTTCCACTGATTTCATTTACTTATTAACGTTTTTACTTCATGCATGTATCATCTAACATATAAGAAATGTTTTTATAAAGGTTTTATGGTGACTTCTCTAAAAATATAAGTTTTATGAATTTTTACATAAAGATCTTGATGTAAAAAGGTGTTATTTGTTGAAATAAATGGATGTTATTAAAGGTTTTTAAGTTGCATGTCGAAATCTACCGAGAATACTCTTGAAAACGCTTAAAAACGATAAAATAACAAAAATTTGGAGCTGTCTGTCAGCCTCCAGCCGACGGCTGGATTATCTCAGCCGGCGGCTGGATTATCTCAGCCGGCGGCTGGATTATCTCAGCCGGCGGCTGGATCAGTCTGTCCGTTCAAATCTTTCGTTTTGCTAATTTTCGGTGGTTGTCTTGTGTTTTGGAGGCGGATATTCTCATCACTACACCATTGAAGTTGTTGATTCCAGATTCTTGTCAAATCAAGCGAGTGTTATCGGTATAACTTGTTACTCTTGTGAATCTTGTGATTTCAATATATTCATATTCGATTTTAGCCTTGAAATCGGTTAGGATAAATTAATAGACCAACACTCGTGCGCTTGATCAAATTGGACTGAAGTTGGACAAAATGTTAAAATATAATCTAACTAAAGTATTGTATTAAACTTATTATTGTATTATGTATTATGAATAATGGTGTAAAATGCAATTGTTGTTAAGCGGGAAAGTGTATAAATTTTGGACGAATATTTTACGACGCGGAAGCGCTGCCGAAATTTCAACTCACAACTTTTTACGACATTAAAACACTTATATAAATAAATTGTATACAAAAGTAACATATTTTACAATAACATTGTCTTTGGACTCAAAGACACCAACGCAATCACAAATGTCATAATATTACCTAAAACGGATATTTACAACCTTTTTGCGACACATTAATCTTCGCCACATATTTGATCATCGTTTTAAGTCATCAAAATATGTTTTTACGACAAGCTTTATAAAATGGTTTTGAAAGGGGTAATTACTCTAAACATTTGGTATGAAAACACTCCAAATTATTCAAAGTGTCAAATTGGACTTTTAAATTGATTTTGACTTTAATAAGTCAACATAATTGACATTTGACTCTTATAAGCCAACATGATTGACACTTGATTTTCCTAAGTCAACATAATTGACCTTTGACTTTTATAAGTCAACATCTTAACTTTGGTCGACATAATGAACATTTGTATTAATAATCCTTTCGACTCGGAGTTATCATTTGCTTCCAACGGTCGCTGTTGACGTGAGAGATCGATATCTTGCCGATCGGCCCTTTTCTGGCGCGGAACATCGTCTTCTTAATTCGTCATCCTTATTCGACTTATTAATCGTGGGAATGATTATATTAATTTAAATCTTAACCGACAAGGCTAAACCGGACCTAGACTTATAGAGATACTGAGACTATGTTGTTTATTGTTTAAGGCACTTAGGCGTTGGAGTTGTAGCTCTGTGTTTGGTGTACCCGATATTTGTTTGCTGAAGCTTTATCTGTGAGTTATTCGTAGCCCTTGTCTTACTATTTTTGGGCTGTAAAGCGTATTTAAAAACTGTCTGCGTATGCGGAATATTATTAATCATCTTATTGTGTATTTTAAAACTGTCTGCGTATGCGAAATATTATTAATCATCTTATTGTGTATTTTAAAACTGTCTGCGTATGCGGAATGTTATTGATTATCTTGTTTACCTAGTAGAATAGGTCTGCCTTAGATTGGGTGCCTTATATACTCGTTAAGCTTCGTGCCCAACGGTTTCATATATATAGCTATATGGGTTATATCGCCTGACCCTCATCCCTCAGTAGGTATCTATGAGCGGATGTTATGACCGTACTTGAATTTATGGATGCCTTTGGTTGGCACTGCCTTAGGAATTGCGTCTTTAGGACTGGCAAGGTTCGATGTATAACTAATCTAAGCCTGGTATCCTCGCTAGGGTTGAAAAACAAGATATGGGTTGAAAAACAAGATATGGTATTTGAAATTATAATGTTTATTGAAACTTGTCGATGGGTCACTTTTACTTTAAAATTGCGAATAATTCACCAACATGTTGTTGATGTCGTTTTAACGCTTTGCAGGAAATTGAGGATTTCCGTTGATCATGCCATAGTTTATTTTTGGATCGCTTGCTTTTGGGAAATTTGAAATTGAATCGTTTATTGTAATTTCCATGACGATCCTTTTGTTGATTTCTTTTGGAATCGTATTTGTACTAGGCGTCTTACCGCCCTTGACTTATTGATGTATTTTGTAACATTTGGCATGATCTATTTAAATTGATGTTTTGTTTATCGGTTATATTGTTGTAATCTTGACTTTGATATTATAACTGGAACATTCCGCGTTTCCGCTTCCAAGCGGGGTGTGACAGAAGTTGGTATCAGAGCCAAAGGTTATAGCGAACCGAGTGATTTTAACTGAGTAAATCAATTGGACTATGACCATAGGCTTTTTGAATCGATTTTCTCTGATTGCAATGTGTGCACTCTTTTCATACGTGTTTATTCGCGTTGCTTTTGTGGCATTTGGCCTTGTTTTTGCACACATTTGTTGATCGAATTTCTTTCCTTTTTATTTAGGACGATGGCGCCTAAGAGGAGAGTTGCGACACGAAGTTCCGCACGACGTGCTACTGCGAATGCGAGAGCGAATACCGCGAATTCGAACGCGAGAGCTAATACGTCCAATGTGAGAAGGAACAATGTGGAGAACGATACGACTCCTGACATGGCACATATGATTGCTCAACAAATAGCGGCAATGATGCCCGAGCTTATAGCTCAACTGAGGGAGGGCACAGCCCAAGGAACTGGTGGTGGTTCGGGTTCTGGAAACCCCGAGCCGGTTGTCAACAATGAGGGTCCTGAGCCGGTTGTTAATAATGAGGGACCCGAAGTCGTGATTACTGGATCAGGTAGGGCAGAGGGCTCGACCCAACGCGCTGGGTGCACGCTGAAGACTTTTATGAGCTGTAAGGCCCCAGAGTACAGAGGCAATGAGGGAGCGACTGGAACGCTCCAGTGGATGGAAAAGATGGAATCTATTTTCGATGCTATTGACTGTGCGGGCAAGGATCGAGTCCGATTTGCTGCGTTTGTATTTCAAGGAAAACCTCTGACGTGGTGGAATTCAATCGTGAATGTGCGAGGCCGAGCTGAGATCAGCAAGATGACTTGGGAGCAACTAAAGGAGTTGATGATTATTGAGTATGTTCCTGAATCTGAGATTCAGAAGTTGGAGGATGAGTTGTGGAACTTGACCATGGTTGGGTCAGACATCCAAGGGTACACTTCGCGTTTTCACGCTCTGTCCCAGCTAGTGCCACACTTGGTCCGACCGGAGCTTAAACGTATAGGTCGCTACACTCACGGATTACCCCCAGCAATTCGTAAGAGTGTCCTATCCAGCAAACCGAGCACTTTTCAGAGCGCGGTGGAAATTGCGATTACTTTGACTCAGAATGCGGTTCGGGATGGTGAGTTACCCCCGATGATTGTTAAGCTAAACTCTGAATGGAAACGGGGTGGTGAATACCGTTATGGGGATTCGCAGAAGAGATCTAGGAGGCAGGATACTCCTCAAGATGTGCAAGCATATGCAGTAGTGGCTCCGAATGTCAGAGGTGGGCCTCCACAGTGTGATCAGTGTGGTAGTCACCACGCCAGGGAGGTGGCTTGTTGGAAATGCGATAAATGTAAGAAACTTGGTCACACAGGTGGTATTGTAAGACCATGAAGGGAAAATGTTATGAATGTGGATCTCCTGAGCATCTTAAGGCCAACTGTCCCGAGTTAGCTCCAGCCGGTACATATACTCCTCCTATCTAAGATCAACCTGCGATTATCCTATTTGATATTTGATGCTTAGTCTTATTATCGTCGGGTTGCACACTTTTCTTTTCACTTCCTTGTATTTCCATTTTCCTTTTTACGCCTCTGTTGCGTTGGAACCGAAGGGAGCTCCTATCTGCAAAGAAGTCGACGAGACGAGGTTGTCCTACGAGTGCGATTTCGCGGGGGTCAACCCCAGATTTTAATCTGTCATTTTGATTCGACTTAGTAATCATTGGTGCTATACCAAACTGTATTCCAGATTCTTCAAAATTTATTTCATGAACTTTTAGACCTTAGTGGATTAATTCCGCAATTGCATGGTTCATTATGAACTACGCGTAATTTGGCCAACTACGCCTAGTTTTGAATAAATTATGCAAGACCAGAACGTAATTCCTATTGTTAACAGTTTTCAAGTCAATATCTCTCAATTCTACTGATCTCCAATTTTATTCCATCTTTCGAAGAGTTTCACATCGGATGCGTTTAAGATTTTGATATTTGCACGGCTATATCCTTAGCGTCTTCTTTCGAGTTAGAGTAAGCCGTTGTAGGAAATATTTCGAGGATGAAATTCTTTTAACTGGGGGAGGCTGTGACGTCCCGTCAATTTGAAGTACTTATGTTACCGTTATTATTTATATTTTATTCGCAATTGATTTCGACCCTTGTATTTCGCTTTGTTTTGCTCACGATTTACTATTATGGAGTATCGGGTTTTCGTATTTACTGATTTGTCCCTCGAGACGTAATAATATTATTTTATCTAAGTGCCAATTAGTTAGTATCCTCATAAATATAAGTTAGAAGGTTTATGCCAAATTTTGTCGGTTATCGTATTCCTTATCCGCGAGTTATCGCACTTTTGCTCTTGTTTACTCCTTTACCGAAATCGTGCGAATCTCGAAATTGAAAGTGAAAATATAAAATTAAATGAACCTAATGTAAAGTAAATCAAAGTATGAACAATTCTAAGTTCAACGCAAAAAGAATCGGGAGTTTTCGATGAACGAAACTCCCAAACGGTCAAAAACAAGTCTGCCGAGCCAGCCGACCAGCCAGCTGATGGCAGGGATTCAGCCGGCGGCTGAATCCAGCCAGCCGACGGCTGGATGTGTCTGGTCAGCTTTGGTGACTCATTTTTGCATGAAATTTGAGTGGTTTAACTTGTTTAAACCCGATTGGACCTCCCCTATTGCAGAAATCCAGTCTTCTAGGTGATATTAACACTTATCTTTTCCATTTTCTTTCATTTTATTATCATAATCACACACACACAAAGTGTGTTGTCTCCCAAAAGCTTTCTTTTTCTTCCCTTTTCTTCACCATTGCTGTAAATCCCAGCCACTTTTCACCAATAAAACATCCTAAACAACACAACAATCAAGTATATTCATCATAAGGAGCATGGAGTGGTGATTTTCCGGGTTATTCTTGAAGTTCTTCATCATTTTGTGGCTAATCTCTCTCAAAATCATCATCTAACAAGCTAGATCATCTTGCTTTCGGTTTTCTTGGGGTATAATAACTTTCTTCCACTAATTTCATTTACTTATTAACGTTTTTACTTCATGCATGTATCATCTAACATATAAGAAATGTTTTTATAAAGGTTTTATGGTGACTTCTCTAAAAATATAAGTTTTATGAATTTTTACATAAAGATCTTGATGTAAAAAGGTGTTATTTGTTGAAATAAATGGATGTTATTAAAGGTTTTTAAGTTGCATGTCGAAATCTACCGAGAATACTCTTGAAAACGCTTAAAAACGATAAAATAACAAAAATTTGGAGCTGTCTGTCAGCCTCCAGCCGACGACTGGATTATATCAGCCGGCGGCTGGATTATCTCAGCCGGCGGCTGGATTATCTCAGCCGGCGGCTGGATCAGTCTGTCCGTTCAAATCTTTCGTTTTGCTAATTTTCGGTGGTTGTCTTGTGTTTTGGAGGCGGATATTCTCATCACTACACCATTGAAGTTGTTGATTCCGGATTCTTGTCAAATCAAGCGAGTGTTATCGGTATAACTTGTTACTCTTGTGAATCTTGTGATTTCAATATATTCATATTCGATTTTAGCCTTGAAATCGGTTAGGATAAATTAATAGACCAACACTCGTGCGCTTGATCAAATTGGACTGAAGTTGGACAAAATGTTAAAATATAATCTAACTAAAGTATTGTATTAAACTTATTATTGTATTATGTATTATGAATAATGATGTAAAATGCAATTGTTGTTAAGCGGGAAAGTGTATAAATTTTGGACGAATATTTTACGACGGGGAAGCGCTGCCGAAATTTCAACTCACAACTTTTTACGACATTAAAACACTTATATAAATAAATTGTATACAAAAGTAACATATTTTACAATAACATTGTCTTTGGACTCAAAGACACCAACGCAATCACAAATGTCATAATATTACCTAAAACGGATATTTACAACCTTTTTGCGACACATTAATCTTCGCCACATATTTGATCATCGTTTTAAGTCATCAAAATATGTTTTTACGACAAGCTTTATAAAATGGTTTTGAAAGGGGTAATTACTCTAAACATTTGGTATGAAAACACTCCAAATTATTCAAAGTGTCAAATTGGACTTTTAAATTGATTTTGACTTTAATAAGTCAACATAATTGACATTTGACTCTTATAAGCCAACATGATTGACACTTGATTTTCCTAAGTCAACATAATTGACCTTTGACTTTTATAAGTCAACATCTTAACTTTGGTCGACATAATGAACATTTGTATTAATAATCCTTTCGACTCGGAGTTATCATTTGCTTCCAACGGTCGCTGTTGACGTGAGAGATCGATATCTTGCCGATCGGCCCTTTTCTGGCGCGGAACATCGTCTTCTTAATTCGTCATCCTTATTCGACTTATTAATCGTGGGAATGATTATATTAATTTAAATCTTAACCGACAAGGCTAAACCGGACCTAGACTTATAGAGATACTGAGACTATGTTGTTTATTGTTTAAGGCACTTAGGCGTTGGAGTTGTAGCTCTGTGTTTGGTGTACCCGATATTTGTTTGCTGAAGCTTTATCTGTGAGTTATTCGTAGCCCTTGTCTTACTATTTTTGGGCTGTAAAGCGTATTTAAAAACTGTCTGCGTATGCGGAATATTATTAATCATCTTATTGTGTATTTTAAAACTGTCTGCGTATGCGAAATATTATTAATCATCTTATTGTGTATTTTAAAACTGTCTGCGTATGCGGAATGTTATTGATTATCTTGTTTACCTAGTAGAATAGGTCTGCCTTAGATTGGGTGCCTTATATACTCGTTAAGCTTCGTGCCCAACGGTTTCATATATATAGCTATATGGGTTATATCGCCTGACCCTCATCCCTCAGTAGGTATCTATGAGCGGATGTTATGACCGTACTTGAATTTATGGATGCCTTTGGTTGGCACTGCCTTAGGAATTGCGTCTTTAGGACTGGCAAGGTTCGATGTATAACTAATCTAAGCCTGGTATCCTCGCTAGGGTTGAAAAACAAGATATGGGTTGAAAAATAAGATATGGTATTTGAAATTATAATGTTTATTGAAACTTGTCGATGGGTCACTTTTACTTTAAAATTGCGAATAATTCACCAACATGTTGTTGATGTCGTTTTAACGCTTTGCAGGAAATTGAGGATTTCCGTTGATCATGCCATAGTTTATTTTTGGATCGCTTGCTTTTGGGAAATTTGAAATTGAATCGTTTATTGTAATTTCCATGACGATCCTTTTGTTGATTTCTTTTGGAATCGTATTTGTACTAGGCGTCTTACCGCCCTTGACTTATTGATGTATTTTGTAACATTTGGCATGATCTATTTAAATTGATGTTTTGTTTATCGGTTATATTGTTGTAATCTTGACTTTGATATTATAACTGGAACATTCCGCATTTCCGCTTCCAAGCGGGGTGTGACAGAAGTTGGTATCAGAGCCAAAGGTTATAGCGAACCGAGTGATTTTAACTGAGTAAATCAATTGGACTATGACCATAGGCTTTTTGAATCGATTTTCTCTGATTGCAATGTGTGCACTCTTTTCATACGTGTTTATTCGCTTTTGTGGCATTTGGCCTTGTTTTTGCACACATTTGTTGATCGAATTTCTTTCCTTTTTATTTAGGACGATGGCGCCTAAGAGGAGAGTTGCGACACGAAGTTCCGCACGACGTGCTACTGCGAATGCGAGAGCGAATACCGCGAATTCGAACGCGAGAGCTAATACGTCCAATGTGAGAAGGAACAATGTGGAGAACGATACGACTCCTGACATGGCACATATGATTGCTCAACAAATAGCGGCAATGATGCCCGAGCTTATAGCTCAACTGAGGGAGGGCACAGCCCAAGGAACTGGTGGTGGTTCGGGTTCTGGAAACCCCGAGCCGGTTGTCAACAATGAGGGTCCTGAGCCGGTTGTTAATAATGAGGGACCCGAAGTCGTGATTACTGGATCAGGTAGGGCAGAGGGCTCGACCCAACGCGCTGGGTGCACGCTGAAGACTTTTATGAGCTGTAAGGCCCCAGAGTACAGAGGCAATGAGGGAGCGACTGGAACGCTCCAGTGGATGGAAAAGATGGAATCTATTTTCGATGCTATTGACTGTGCGGGCAAGGATCGAGTCCGATTTGCTGCGTTTGTATTTCAAGGAACGGCTCTGACGTGGTGGAATTCAATCGTGAATGTGCGAGGCCGAGCTGAGATCAGCAAGATGACTTGGGAGCAACTAAAGGAGTTGATGATTATTGAGTATGTTCCTGAATCTGAGATTCAGAAGTTGGAGGATGAGTTGTGGAACTTGACCATGGTTGGGTCAGACATCCAAGGGTACACTTCGCGTTTTCACGCTCTGTCCCAGCTAGTGCCACACTTGGTCCGACCGGAGCTTAAACGTATAGGTCGCTACACTCACGGATTACCCCCAGCAATTCGTAAGAGTGTCCTATCCAGCAAACCGAGCACTTTTCAGAGCGCGGTGGAAATTGCGATTACTTTGACTCAGAATGCGGTTCGGGATGGTGAGTTACCCCCGATGATTGTTAAGCTAAACTCCGAATGGAAACGGGGTGGTGAATACCGTTATGGGGATTCGCAGAAGAGATCTAGGAGGCAGGATACTCCTCAAGATGTGCAAGCATATGCAGTAGTGGCTCCGAATGTCAGAGGTGGGCCTCCACAGTGTGATCAGTGTGGTAGTCACCACGCCAGGGAGGTGGCTTGTTGGAAATGCGATAAATGTAAGAAACTTGGTCACACAAGGTGGTATTGTAAGACCATGAAGGGAAAATGTTATGAATGTGGATCTCCTGAGCATCTTAAGGCCAACTGTCCCGAGTTAGCTCCAGCCGGTACATATACTCCTCCTATCTAAGATCAACCTGCGATTATCCTATTTGATATTTGATGCTTAGTCTTATTATCGTCGGGTTGCACACTTTTCTTTTCACTTCCTTGTATTTCCATTTTCCTTTTTACGCCTCTGTTGCGTTGGAACCGAAGGGAGCTCCTATCTGCAAAGAAGTCGACGAGACGAGGTTGTCCTACGAGTGCGATTTCGCGGGGGTCAACCCCAGATTTTAATCTGTCATTTTGATTCGACTTAGTAATCATTGGTGCTATACCAAACTGTATTCCAGATTCTTCAAAATTTATTTCATGAACTTTTAGACCTTAGTGGATTAATTCCGCAATTGCATGGTTCATTATGAACTACGCGTAATTTGGCCAACTACGCCTAGTTTTGAATAAATTATGCAAGACCAGAACGTAATTCCTATTGTTAACAGTTTTCAAGTCAATATCTCTCAATTCTACTGATCTCCAATTTTATTCCATCTTTCGAAGAGTTTCACATCGGATGCGTTTAAGATTTTGATATTTGCACGGCTATATCCTTAGCGTCTTCTTTCGAGTTAGAGTAAGCCGTTGTAGGAAATATTTCGAGGATGAATTTCTTTTAACTGGGGGAGGCTGTGACGTCCCGTCAATTTGAAGTACTTATGTTACCGTTATTATTTATATTTTATTCGCAATTGATTTCGACCCTTGTATTTCGCTTTGTTTTGCTCACGATTTACTATTATGGAGTATCGGGTTTTCGTATTTACTGATTTGTCCCTCGAGACGTAATAATATTATTTTATCTAAGTGCCAATTAGTTAGTATCCTCATAAATATAAGTTAGAAGGTTTATGCCAAATTTTGTCGGTTATCGTATTCCTTATCCGCGAGTTATCGCACTTTTGCTCTTGTTTACTCCTTTACCGAAATCGTGCGAATCTCGAAATTGAAAGTGAAAATATAAAATTAAATGAACCTAATGTAAAGTAAATCAAAGTATGAACAATTCTAAGTTCAACGCAAAAAGAATCGGGAGTTTTCGATGAACGAAACTCCCAAACGGTCAAAAACAAGTCTGCCGAGCCAGCCGACCAGCCAGCTGATGGCAGGGATTCAGCCGGCGGCTGAATCCAGCCAGCCGACGGCTGGATGTGTCTGGTCAGCTTTGGTGACTCATTTTTGCATGAAATTTGAGTGGTTTAACTTGTTTAAACCCGATTGGACCTCCCTATTGCAGAAATCCAGTCTTCTAGGTGATATTAACACTTATCTTTTCCATTTTTTTTCATTTTATTATCATAATCACACACACACAAAGTGTGTTGTCTCCCAAAAGCTTTCTATATTTTCTTCCCTTTTCTTCACCATTGCTGTAAATCCCAGCCACTTTTCACCAATAAAACATCCTAAACAACACAACAATCAAGTATATTCATCATAAGGAGCATGGAGTGGTGATTTTCCGGGTTATTCTTGAAGTTCTTCATCATTTTGTGGCTAATCTCTCTCAAAATCATCATCTAACAAGCTAGATCATCTTGCTTTCGGTTTTCTTGGGGTATAATAACTTTCTTCCACTGATTTCATTTACTTATTAACGTTTTTACTTCATGCATGTATCATCTAACATATAAGAAATGTTTTTATAAAGGTTTTATGGTGACTTCTCTAAAAATATAAGTTTTATGAATTTTTACATAAAGATCTTGATGTAAAAAGGTGTTATTTGTTGAAATAAATGGATGTTATTAAAGGTTTTTAAGTTGCATGTCGAAATCTACCGAGAATACTCTTGAAAACGCTTAAAAACGATAAAATAACAAAAATTTGGAGCTATCTGTCAGCCTCCAGCCGACAGCTGGATTATCTCAGCCGGCGGCTGGATCAGTCTGTCCGTTCAAATCTTTCGTTTTGCTAATTTTCGGTGGTTGTCTTGTGTTTTGGAGGCGGATATTCTCATCACTACACCATTGAAGTTGTTGATTCCAGATTCTTGTCAAATCAAGCGAGTGTTATCGGTATAACTTGTTACTCTTGTGAATCTTGTGATTTCAATATATTCATATTTGGTTTTAGCCTTGAAATCGGTTAGGATAAATTAATAGACCAACACTCGTGCGCTTGCTCAAATTGGACTGAAGTTGGACAAAATGTTAAAATATAATCTAACTAAAGTATTGTATTAAACTTATTATTGTATTATGTATTATGAATAATGGTGTAAAATGCAATTGTTGTTAAGCGGGAAAGTGTATAAATTTTGGACGAATATTTTACGACGCGGAAGCGCTGCCGAAATTTCAACTCACAACTTTACGACATTAAAACACTTATATAAATAAATTGTATACAAAAGTAACATATTTTACAATAACATTGTCTTTGGACTCAAAGACACCAACGCAATCACAAATGTCATAATATTACCTAAAACGGGTATTTACAACCTTTTTGCGACACATTAATCTTCGCCACATATTTGATCATCGTTTTAAGTCATCAAAATATGTTTTTACGACAAGCTTTATAAAATGGTTTTGAAAGGGGTAATTACTCTAAACATTTGGTATGAAAACACTCCAAATTATTCAAAGTGTCAAATTGGACTTTTAAATTGATTTTGACTTTAATAAGTCAACATAATTGACATTTGACTCTTATAAGCCAACATGATTGACACTTGATTTTCCTAAGTCAACATAATTGACCTTTGACTTTTATAAGTCAACATCTTAACTTTGGTCGACATAATGAACATTTGTATTAATAATCCTTTCGACTCGGAGTTATCATTTGCTTCCAACGGTCGCTGTTGACGTGAGAGATCGATATCTTGCCGATCGGCCCTTTTCTGGCGCGGAACATCGTCTTCTTAATTCGTCATCCTTATTCGACTTATTAATCGTGGGAATGATTATATTAATTTAAATCTTAACCGACAAGGCTAAACCGGACCTAGACTTATAGAGATACTGAGACTATGTTGTTTATTGTTTAAGGCACTTAGGCGGTGGAGTTGTAGCTCTGTGTTTGGTGTACCCGATATTTGTTTGCTGAAGCTTTATCTGTGAGTTATTCGTAGCCCTTGTCTTACTATTTTTGGGCTGTAAAGCGTATTTAAAAACTGTCTGCGTATGCGGAATATTATTAATCATCTTATTGTGTATTTTAAAACTGTCTGCGTATGCGAAATATTATTAATCATCTTATTGTGTATTTTAAAACTGTCTGCGTATGCGGAATGTTATTGATTATCTTGTTTACCTAGTAGAATAGGTCTGCCTTAGATTGGGTGCCTTATATACTCGTTAAGCTTCGTGCCCAACGGTTTCATATATATAGCTATATGGGTTATATCGCCTGACCCTCATCCCTCAGTAGGTATCTATGAGCGGATGTTATGACCGTACTTGAATTTATGGATGCCTTTGGTTGGCACTGCCTTAGGAATTGCGTCTTTAGGACTGGCAAGGTTCGATGTATAACTAATCTAAGCCTGGTATCCTCGCTAGGGTTGAAAAACAAGATATGGGTTGAAAAACAAGATATGGTATTTGAAATTATAATGTTTATTGAAACTTGTCGATGGGTCACTTTTACTTTAAAATTGCGAATAATTCACCAACATGTTGTTGATGTCGTTTTAACGCTTTGCAGGAAATTGAGGATTTCCGTTGATCATGCCATAGTTTATTTTTGGATCGCTTGCTTTTGGGAAATTTGAAATTGAATCGTTTATTGTAATTTCCATGACGATCCTTTTGTTGATTTCTTTTGGAATCGTATTTGTACTAGGCGTCTTACCGCCCTTGACTTATTGATGTATTTTGTAACATTTGGCATGATCTACTTAAATTGATGTTTTGTTTATCGGTTATATTGTTGTAATCTTAACTTTGATATTATAACTGGAACATTCCGCGTTTCCGCTTCCAAGCGGGGTGTGACATGAGACTTCTTTTTATCCGGACAATTTCTTGCAAAATGTCCTTTCTTTTGACAAATAAAACATCTGTCGAATGTTTTTCCGCGTTGCTTTTTCTTTCTGATGAATTTCCCCTTCTTCTTGTTGCTTTGCCGAGAAAACCGAGGTTTACTAGAGAATTTTGAAAACCTTTTAGAGTGATACTTCCGTTTTGTGTGAGTGCAGTCGCATGATGACTTATCTTTGCATTTGATCTGTAGGTACTTGTCATCGCATGTTGTACCAAGGCGCTTTCCCGTCCTTTCAAATTCAGCAAGAAACGTTTTCTGGTTGCAAAGCTTTGCCAATGCATTCAGGATTAACTGGTATAGCTCTCCAAGGGTTGTCTGGGCTATCGTGACATTTCTTGCTTCTAATGCTCGATAAGCTTCATTTCCAAGGGATTCTGGAAAGGAGTTAAGAAACACCTGCTTTAGATTGACATCATCTACTCCATTCAAACAGTAAAATCGTTCGGACATGCGATTATAGTGTTTTTCAATATCTTTCTTTTGGAATGAGCAACACTTCATTTTGAGGAATTCCTCTCTTGCATGATCCGTATGCTCCCAAGGAATGCCAATAAATTCTGAGTATATATATATTCTATGAATGCTTCAGGAGATATTGACTGTTGAATTTGTAGTTGGCGGTATTCGCCAAGACTTTGATACCAATCTCTAAGACGTCCTTAAATCCTGGTTAAGAAGCTTTTGATGACGATATTAATGCTATAATACTGCAACTCTGCAGAGCACCAAGTTAGCATTTCTATGCTTCTCTCAAGCCATTTGGATGGCGGTACATCGTCAAATGTGAAGTACTGTTTTATATCGGACCTAGGGAAGTTTGTTGGTGTTGTGGTGCTTCCTCGTTCGTGGTGTTCGGCATATTCTTCTGCATCGAACTGGACAGTTGATTCAACAAATTCTGGTTCAGCCATGAACAAATGTTCAAATGCTTCAACAGTATCAATTTCTTCATAATCTTGTCGAGGCTTGATGACTGGAGCAACAAATTGGGAGTGTTGAGGGTTCTTTGTTTGGGTGAGTGAATTTAGGAACATTGAGACGGGGTTCACCTTTTGGATTGGAAGTACATCAGGGGCTTTGTCTGAGGTGTCCATCGTATCGGATGGCTGCGATACTGAGGAAGAGGTTGACTCTTTTTTAGTAGATGGCTGAAGCCGTTTTTGTTCTGTTGCCCATAGGTTTAGAGATGGCGAGGCTGTATGAGTATGGGTCCGAGATAACGGTTGTGGATCAAATGAAACCCCTACAAAAGGCGTTGTCGGGAATCTCCATGGATCATCAATAAGATAGTTGACTCTCTTTTGTTTATGTTGCCGCTCTAGATCTTGTAGCTGATTTTTCAAGTTCTTCATTTCTGCTTCTTTTTGGGAGATGGAGGAGGAAGGTTGGGTAGTAGGTGTGGATTGAATAATCTTGATGATCTCTCGGTGAAGCTCCTGGATTTTGAAGCGAAGCTCATTGATAATGCCCTCAAGAGATTTTACTTTAGTGGAAAGCTTCTCTTGGGTATTTGTGATCGTGTTTTGTTGTGAGAGAATTTTCACAAGAAATTTATTTTGAGCAACGGCGTTCTCACTTTGCCAATTCAGAGTTGCCTCAGCTGGACTGATTGTGTTCGAGTGACCTGTTGGACCGATAGTTGTTGGGTTCTTTATCTTCCAGTCATGTTTTGTGCGACTATCAAGATGCTCGAAAGAATGAAAGGCTGGAAACTCTTGTTTATGGGAACATGAAGGGTCCTTGGCTATCGTAAAAACCGGTGATGCAGACACTTCTTTCTCTGTTGGCTGCGAGACTTGATGGAGGACGGATAAGGCATGTTGGTTGTATGGTGAAAGTTTTGGTGATGGTGGTGACGGATTGCTTGGTTGGGTTTTACTTGATGGTGATGATTGGGTCGACTTTTCTCTTGGGTATAAGACATAGTAGTCAAATTTTCCAGAAGGTTTGCCTAGAAGTCCAACTGCTGGATCACCATTCTCATATCGTCTTTTTAGTTTTTGTTGGGAGGAATTTATTTTCTTAGGAAGATCTCTTTCATAATCAATCTTTTCAGCATCATCTAAGCAAGTTTCACAGTTACATACATCCCACCATATGTGCTCAACTTGTTGAGTAGGCACATGAGCTGTGGTTGGTGCTGGTGTAATCATATGAATGCCTGTAGGAAAGACATTGGATATCTTTGGTTGTGGGGATGAGAACTTAATCTCGACCATACCGTTCTCGTGTCTGACGAATTCAAGGGCAGATGTTGATCGTACTGGAGCTGGAGCCTGATGAATTTGTTCATAATTGGTTATCCATCTTTCAGGGAGCAATTTAACCAATTCATCTCGAGACAGCTGTCTTGGGACATATGTACAGGTTGGCGTTGCATTAGAGTCAACATCGATTAGCAGAGCATCTCTCGCATTATCTTGTCCAGGGACATAAATATCCAGGGAGTGATTTTGGACTCGGTAGGCCATTTGGAAATGAAACGTAGCTTGGAACGTATTCACTTGAGGAGTGCCACCAATATGTATCTTGGCTTTGAGGGCTGTGAGTAATGATGGGTCATTTAGGGGCATGTTAAAATTGGGGTAAAATGTGACAAAGATTGTTCCAGATGATTCCAGAATACCCGTCAGTGAAATGCCATTGGTAAATCCTTACCAAGTTTTTACGAAACCAACCACTTCAATCACAAAAAGAGTCAAACAGTTTATGGGTTCTACACCGAACAGACAAATTAAAGAATTCGTCCAAACCTCCAAATTTGACTCTCATCAATTACCCGCTTCCCAGGTTGAACACTTGGTACCTTTATCATTACCAACTGATCTTCCTCGCCACTGTCTAGCACAAGGATATACTCACATCCACTTTGGAGCTATAAGATTAGCTTTAACCTATCATGGGCGAAAAGGTCTTCCGGCATTCTCTCGTATAGCTTTACTCGATACAAGATTTGTAGAGTACCAACACGCTTGCATTGGTACTATCCAAACCACTTTGAACGCAGGAACAATCTTTGTCACATTTTACCCCAATTTTAACATGCCCCTAAATAACCCATCATTACTCACAGCCCTCAAAGCCCAGATACAGATTGGTGGCACTCCTCAAGTGAATACGTTCCAAGCTACGTTTCATTTCCAAATGGCCTACCGAGTCCAAAATCACTCCCTGGATATTTATGTCCCTGGACAAGATAATGCGGGAGATGCTCTGCTAATCGATGTTGACTCTAATGCAACGCCAACCTGTACATATGTCCCAAGACAGCTGTCTCAAGATGAATTGGTTAAATTGCTCCCTGAAAAATGGATAACCAATTATGAACAAATTCATCAGGCTCCAGCTCCAGTACGATCAACATCTGCCCCTGAATTCGTCAGACACGAGAACGGTATGGTCGAGATTAAGTTCTCATCCCCACAACCAAAGACATCCAATGTCTTTCCTACAAGCATTCATATGATTACACCAGCGCCAACCACAGCTCATGTGCCTACTCAACAAGTTGAGCACATATGGTGGGATGTATGTAACTGTGAAACTTGCTTAGATGATGCTGAAAAGATTGATTATGAAGAAGATCTTCCTAAGAAAAGAAATTCCTCCCAACAAAAATTAAAAAGACGATATGAGAATGGTGATCCAGCAGTTGGACTTCTAGGCGAACCTTCTGGAAAATATGACTACTATGTCTTATACCCAAGAGAAAAGTCGACCCAATCATCATCATCAAGTAAAACCCAACCAAGCAATCCGTCACCACCATCACCAAACCATTCACCATACAACCAACACGCCTTATCCGTCCTCCATCAAGTCTCGCAGCCAACAGAGAAAGAAGTGTCTGCATCACCGGTTTTTCCGTTAACCAAGGACCCTTCATGTTCCTATGAACAAGAGTTTCCAGCCCTTCATTCTTTCGAGCATCTTGATAGTCGCACAAAACATGACTGGAAGATAAAGAACCCAACAACTATCGGTCCAACAGGGCACTCGAACACAATCAGTCCAGCTGAGGCAACTCTGAATTGGGAAAGTGAGAACGTCGTTGCTCAAAATAAAGTTCTTGTGAAAATTCTCTCACAACAAAACACGATCACAAATACCCAAGAGAAGCTTTCCACTAAAGTAAAATCTCTTGAGAGCATTATCAATGAGCTTCGCTTCAAAATCCAGGAGCTTCACCGAGAGATCATCAAGATTATTAAATCCACACCTACTACCCAACCTTCCTCCTCCATCTCCCAAAAAGAAGCAGAAATGAAGAACTTTAAAAATCAGCTACAAGATCTAGAGCGGCAACATAAACAAAAGAGAGTCAACTCTCTTATTGATGATCCATGGAGATTGCCGACAACGCCTTTTGTAGGGGTTTCATTTGATCCACAACCGTTATCTCGGACCCATACTCATACAGCCTCGCCATCTCTAAACCTATGGGCAACAGAACAAAAACGGCTTCAGCCATCTACTTAAAAAGAGTCAACCTCTTCCTCAGTATCGCAGCCATCCGATACGATGGACACCTCAGACAAAGCCCCTGATGTACTTCCAATCCAAAAGGTGAACCCCGTCTCAATGTTCCTAAATTCACTCACCCAAACAAAGAACCCTCAACACTCCCAATTTGTTGCTCCAGTCATCAAGCCTCGACAAGATTATGAAGAAATTGATACTGTTGAAGCATTTGAACATTTGTTCATGGCTGAACCAGAATTTGTTGAATCAACTGTCCAGTTCGATGCAGAAGAATATGCCGAACACCACGAACGAGGAAGCACCACAACACCAACAAACTTCCCTAGGTCCGATATAAAACAGTACTTCACATTTGACGATGTACCGCCATCCAAATGGCTTGAGAGAAGCATAGAAATGCTAACTTGGTGCTCTGCAGAGTTGCAGTATTATAGCATTAATATCGTCATCAAAAGCTTCTTAACCAGGATTTAAGGACGTCTTAGAGATTGGTATCAAAGTCTTGGCGAATACCGCCAACTACAAATTCAACAGTCAATATCTCCTGAAGCATTCATAGAATATATATATACTCAGAATTTATTGGCATTCCTTGGGAGCATACGGATCATGCAAGAGAGGAATTCCTCAAAATGAAGTGTTGCTCATTCCAAAAGAAAGATATTGAAAAACACTATAATCGCATGTCCGAACGATTTTACTGTTTGAATGGAGTAGATGATGTCAATCTAAAGCAGGTGTTTCTTAACTCCTTTCCAGAATCCCTTGGAAATGAAGCTTATCGAGCATTAGAAGCAAGAAATGTCACGATAGCCCAGACAACCCTTGGAGAGCTATACCAGTTAATCCTGAATGCATTGGCAAAGCTTTGCAACCAGAAAACGTTTCTTGCTGAATTTGAAAGGACGGGAAAGCGCCTTGGTACAACATGCGATGACAAGTACCTACAGATCAAATGCAAAGAAAAGTCATCATGCGACTGCACTCACACAAAACGGAAGTATCACTCTAAAAGGTTTTCAAAATTCTCTAGTAAACCTCGGTTTTCTCGGCAAAGCAACAAGAAGAAGTGGAAATTCATCAGAAAGAAAAAGCAACGCGGAAAAACATCCGACAGATGTTTTATTTGTCAAAAGAAAGGACATTTTGCAAGAAATTGTCCGGATAAAAAGAAGTCTCAGGCGTTGGTCCAAGCTTTAAACCAGGTAGAACCAGTCGATCTTTCTGATCTAGAATCAATCTATTCTCTAGATGATGAACCTGGTGACTCGGTTTTGTGCACAATTTCCTACTCGGATTTTTCATCTGATGATGATACTGATTCAGATTACGATAGTGATTCTGATTTTGGTGTACACGTGATCAACCCGATACCGCACGTGTTTCCAGTACACAAAGACCCACCATTACCGCTAGCCAAAATCCACCTCCTTACAGATGCGTATGCAAACCCCATTCCAGTTATTGCTTTCTTTGATACCGGTTCCTCAGTGTCTATCTTGAATCCCGCTATCCTCCCAGATCATTATTGGAAACCGCATCACCAGAACTTCATGGCCGCAAATGGAGAAAGGTTTGTCATTGACAAGATAAGTATCCCTATTAACATTCGGTTATTCCCAAAGTGCGTGATCAAAAGAAGACTCTTAGGGTCAAGCTCTCATGGCAAAGACCTCCTGATAGGATTCGATATCCTCCATAAACTACCACAGTTGCGGTGGACAAGTGAAGGACTTCGTTATAAAAGCTTTTTCAACCCATGGACACCTATGCATCGCCTCTTCGTAGCAAGTATCACCCCGCCTGTGTTCAATATCAATGATATAAAGCAACGACTCATCCAAACCGCTTGTGCCTCCTCCCATACTGAATTCCTAACAAAACACCCTTCCCCTTTATGGTTAAATTCCTCATTCTTTGTTTCGCTACCATTTAAAGAAAATGAAGATGTAAATCCAACAAAAGCAAGTCACCCAGGAATGAACCCAGATCACTACCAACTAGCCAAAGATGAGTGCAACCAGCTTGTGTCTCAAGGAATCATTGAACACACTACCTCCCCATGGGCATGTGAAGCATTCTACGTCAACAAAAGGAGTGAACAAGTCCGAGGAAAGCTTAGATTGGTTATTAATTATCAGCCTCTAAACCATTTTTTGGCCGATGATAAATTTCCACTCCTGCAAAAGAAATCTTTATTTCAACACTTGGCAGATGCTAAAGTCCTCTCCAAGTTTGATCTCAAATCAGGTTTCTGGCAACTTGGAATTAAGCCTGAAGATAGACCGAAGACAGCCTTTTGCATCCCCGATCATCATTACCAGTGGAAGGTCATGTCGTTTCGTTTAAAAAATGCTCCATCAGCTTTCCAAAAGGCGATGATAACTATTTTTGAGCCGATTCTCTCCAACACACTAGTCTATATTGGCGACATTCTTCTGTACTCCCCAGACGAACAATCTCATGCAGAATTACTCTCAAAGTTTCATGGTCTAGTCTCAAAATATGGGATTATGTTGTCCACGATAAAGTTTCTCGGCATGGAAATCTCTGATGGTAAATACCAGCCACAACCACATGTGGCCCAAGAGTTGCTAAAATTCCCAGATGAATTATCTTCACAGAAAATGATCCAACAGTTTCTTGGGTTAGTCAAGTATATGGCAGACTTTTTGCCCAAATTGTCACATCACACTGCCTTGCTGTTCCCCATGTTAAAAAAGAATCCCCCACATTGGACGTCAAAACAAACTGAAGCAGTGACAGCTATTAAGGGCCTAGCTGAACAGATGCCTCCACTGAAGATTCCTGCCTCCTCAGAAAAACGAATCTTACAGACACATGCAAGTGATGAGTGCTGGGGAGCTGTCCTACTTGTTCAAGATAATAATAATAAAAGACACGTTTCTGGCTATAAGAGTGGCACGTTTAAGGCATCTGAACAACATTATCACTCAACATTCAAAGAAATCCTTGCAGTCAAACGGGGCATCGAGAAATTCCAATTTCATCTAATAGGACATGAGTTCTTAGTTGAGATGGATATGTCTTCCTTTCCACGCATGCTACAGTTCAAAAGAAAGATGCTCCCTAATGCACAACTTTTAAGATGGGCAAATTGGTTCTCACAGTGGAAGTTTACAGTAAAACACATCAAAGGAACAGAAAACGTCCTTGCAGACTTCCTCTCTCGTCCAAAGGCCTATATATCAGGAGACACCCACTCAAGTGCTACACACCAAGTTCAAAAACAACTTCCAAGTTTTCTCTCCATGGTTCTCTCAGTCACTCCCCATAATGGAGAAGGTTCATCTTCTAACCCTACACCCACAACCCCCGTTCTTAACCTGCCAGATGAAGTGCTAGAAATAGTTGGGGACTTAACCTTTGACAAAAGATCTGAATTGTGCTACAAGACATTTCTTACTATCCTCATCAAGAACCATGGGTTATGCGTCAAAGGCCTCAAGTTTCATCCAGACTATCCTTTTCTTAACGTCTTTCACATCCACGACCTATGGAGGCTCCCAAAAGAAGCTTTATGCTTTTTCTACTATCTCTTTGAGAAGTTCACAATTGGCATATCGTTTAACGCAGAAAAACTCCTATCCTATGTCGTGAAAAGCTAGTTCAAAGATGTTCCACCACACTCCAAGCATTTGCTTACGATGCTGCAATGGTTTGCCCCGCGTCACCAATGGACCAGATGGCTAACAACCACCGGAAAAGGAACTTATGTGCTGGTAATGTTTCCGAACCCAGGATCTTACCTCTCTCCAAAGGCAGTTAATGATGAAGGATCTGCCTTTTACCATGCTCCGTATTGCTTTATTCATGATTGGTACAAAATAAACCCATCTAGTCGGTCGTGTGTCAGATTCTTCAGCAACCTCTACTTAGAAACAAAAAGTTTGCTAGCCAGGGCAAATAACGTTGACCCAGACATAATTCCATATCAAATAATGTTCAACACATCGGTGTGGATTAAAGATCATCCTGATTCATACAAATGGATCGAAGCACATCAACAATGGATCCATGACAACCTCGAACACTATGGAGACGATACGTCTGATGACGAAGATAATCTTCCCGAACAAGCCTGGAATGATTCAGATTCAGATTGGGAACCCTATGAAGATGACCCAACACACCCTGATGCTCGCTGGAAGTGAAGAATGCTAAATGATCTTAGTTTCGTGATAATTATGTTTTAATTATGTATTTAAGTGTGCTTAAATATGTTTAATATCTCTAGTAGGTTCTAGTGTGAAATAATGACATATGCAATGATGTCATGCCCTTATTGACATAAGCGTTTATGTCATAAGGCAATAATGTGCAATAATGTAAAAAAGTAAGAATGCTTGTACTCTAAGCTTGTGTGTTGTACCAATCAAGGCTATAAATAGCCATGTATTTTGCCATTGTAAGGCATCGAAATTTGAAGTAATATAAGTGTGTTTTCTTATACTTCTCTCTCTACAATCTTCTCTCTATAATCTCCATAGCTCTTCTACATATATAATATGTCTAGATCATAGATCTAAGATACAACTCCCCCCTCTCAGTTCTTACAGGTCTTATATAGATCTGCACAACTCCCCCCTCCCTTTAGTATCTTAAAAACGTCAAACGTTAAATTTCGGGTAAAAATGCAGCTCTGTGCGTCGTCCTTGGCCTTAGGAACGACGCACAGGAAGCAAATAAGCCCGATGCGTCGTCCTAGAGCCTTTGGACGACGCACAGGTTGTATTTTTCGGGTTTTTCGAGTTTAAACGATGATTTTAGCCATGGATTTCAACATGCAATCGGTCTAAACTTAATAAAATGTCATTTTAACAGTTTCTAAAACGTTTTCATCCATAAAAACATAGATCTAAGTAACATTTCGGTCAAAAATCGTTTTTGTACATAAAATGTCATAATTATTTTGTAAAAACTTATTTTGAGTCCATAGATCATCCATGCAAGTGATAAAATTAGTATAAAATGAAAAGAGAAAGGTTTCTACCGAAGAGATTAGCTTGGATGATGATTTGGTGATGTTTGAGCTCCGCAAATCTTTACAAAAATGGTCCTTACCGAAATCTTTTGGTTCCTTTTGCTTCTTTGGATATTTCAAACGTTTTTGATGGATGAAAAATGGTATTTGGTGCTGGAAATCTTCTGTTCTTGGTGTGTTTTTGAGAGAGAAAATGTATGTGTTTTGTTTAAAGTTTATGAAAATGAATTAAGAAAAGAAAAATGAAAAGGAAATAGAAGGGGAGTAATGATGTATGCATTGGGACTGCTAAGAAGCAGTAAATTATGGTCTAAAATCGATTTTGGTTGGTTGAATAATTGGTGGAATCGAGACATGCAACTTTTTTGAATTCATTACAAAAATCGTCCTCCAGGACGGCGCACATGGCCCTGTGCGTCGTCCAGGACCATTTCTGCAAATTATTTTGGACTTTTGCTGTTTTTGTAAAAAAATTTCGTTGGGCCTTTTCGTTAACTAATGTTTTAAAGTATGTTACATTATGAACTTAGGAAAGTTCCTTGGTTGTTTTCTTGGTATTAGGGCTTTTATAAGTTGGTTCCGATTGTGATTCCGACACATGCGCGATTCCGATAAATGTTCAATTCAAAGACACAGTAGATAAAATGAGAGACATAGCACGTAAAGATCACCTGAAATTTGACGGTTGTCACAATTATTTTTAATTCTCACTGAACCACGTTGACATTTTTTATATTATATCCATCAAAATTATACTCTATTAACGATTTCTAGAAAGTTTTAATCCGTTTCCTGAAGTATAATATCTTTTTGAATAATCTAACATCATTTCAACTTAATTCACGGTATTAATATTCTAGTAGACAATATAATTTTCTTTTTTTGCTAAAAAATATCATATTTTTTCTGTTATGACTCTTTAGTTTATATGAATATTTTTATAAACATTTTAAATAAATATTATTTCCCTTACTTTTTTATTTGTTTACATAAACCTAATTTCTTTCTAATTAATCAAAAAATCTTATTTAAAGTTTTACTACGTGATTTGATAAATCTGGAAAGCATATTGTACATTTATTAACTAACAATTAAATTTTAGGGATTGACTAACTTGTATCCTAAAGGGCACAAGTTTAGCCTTATTAGTTGTGTAGAATATTCTTCTTGAAATAACAAAACACACATTAATTAATCTTTTTTCTATATTTGTCCTGTATAATTAACGAGGGGTTAGCTCGCGGATTGCGATGGAGTCCCTTTTAAAGTGAAAACTTGAAAAAGATAAGTCACCCGAAAATCAACCAAAACATCATTCAAAAAAAAAAAAGTTATTTTCTTTCTTTTGTTTATTCCTACCCGAATCTGGAGGACCCAAACCGATCCAAGCATAGGTTAGGAACAATGATTTCACAAGTTGCTAAAATGTTATGTAGCAAATTAACTTTCACTCCATAAATATAATTTTCTTCCTAAATCTTAAAAAATAGATAAAATTTAATGGATTATTTTAGTAATTTGCTTATGGCATCTATTTATTAAAAATGATCGAAATGATTAATTTACTATATAATTTTTCTATTTCTTCAGTTTTGACAAGACTTTTATTAATTGTTTTAATTTACCTTCAAATACCATGAAGAAAAAAGTAGGTAAAGGAAAGAAAGAATTTATTAGTCATCGCAATTGCAAGAGATAAGTCGAAAATATTATATAAAAGGTATTACTAATAAATTGAATATATATTGTATTTTATATAATAACTTATGTAATGAAATTTAGCCTTAAGGTGAAGTTGTAGTAATTAGTTATTTGAATACATAACTCGCTTTATATGAATATTCTCATATATATGTTTATACATTTTATTAAAAAATAAGCTCATAATTGACGTGGTTCTCCAAATGTGTTCCTAGACACTCATGTTTACTGTATATGGTTGATCATAAAAAAGGGCTTAAAAGTCAAGACATGCTAAAAGCATGGTATAACGAAGGTCAAGCATCGTGTTTGTTTTGTCATACACAACCAAATTCGCATGAACACTTATTTTAGAGTGTGAATAAATCAATCTCCAGGAAAAATATAGCAAATCGGATTCGTTAACTCCATCATGTAAGTAAATATACATTAGCCGATTCATTGTTGGTTATGTATGCATGATTACAAACTGATTTGTGTTCGTTTTCTTTTGGTGACCATGACTGGTTATGGCAGCTCCTAGTGTCGTTGTTGTCTTTTGGTTTGCTTGAAACGGTATTCATCAAAGCTTGGAATCAAACCGTTGCAATTCCTGGTATAAAACCATAATTTTACTACACTATCTTATTCGTTGTTATAAAATCTGTTGGTGACACTTTGTAAACTGTTTTGGACTGATTTATAACTCGTGTTAATTTGATTGATTGTTACCTAAATCGTGTCTTTACGTTTGTAACTGTAATCGGTAGAAACCCCTAAGTTATTGACCATTTATAAAACGTTTTGGACAGTTGCTGAAATTATATATTGGTCTTTCTTCTTCAGTGTTTAACTATGTTTTGGTATTGAATTAAAATCTATGATCTAAATGAATATTGTAGGTCTTGGAATCTAGTTTTCAAAAACGTAAGACTCATTGTCTAATTCATTACAGAACTTCCAAAACGAGTAAAATACTAACTGAGAGTCTAATCATGATTTTTTGAAACACTTTACTAGGCTTTGATAATCGAATTTGTGTAACCACTTAGACAATCTTAAACATATTTTGAATATTTTAATATTGTTTTATAACAGGTCTTAACGTCTTAGAAATGGTTACCTTGTTTACAATTGAAATATACGACTTTGAAACGTGTTATAACTCAATTTATATAAACCTATGCTTTTGGACACATTACATAGTAAGTTTTGTTTTGACCATAAGTTTTTCATAATAAACTCAATTGGATCAAACTCTTAGTCTAAAACGTATCCCTCTGAGTCTAGTTTTCAAATATATCAAATTCATCGTCCCTATAGATATTTAAGTTTGAACAAACATAGGTACTCGCTGAATATCTAAAGACTAAAACTCGGTAATCTTATTCTTACGATTGTTACTACCTTTATCTAGGTGAGTTCATTGCTCAACCAACTATTTTTGAGAAAAATGATTTACGATAAAAGGATTTTACTTCCACACTTACTATATATGGAAACTTTACTATTTTTGAAACTTACCATAAATAGATATTCTATTTATGGAAACTTACTATTTTTAGAAATCATGAAATGTGTAACAAAAAGCTAATGCATATTTTAAAACATTACGAGACATTGGTTGTGAGGGTTGTTCACCAGTAAACCTTTCCTACTGGTGAAAACCTTGGTCAATATACTTTTCCTACTGACACATCAGTATACCTTTCCTACTGATGCATGCATGCTCATTAGTATACATTTCCTACTAATGAGGGTACTTGCGGTCGCGTGGCTACTTCGGATGAGACATATAGTATACCTTTCTTACTGATAACTGCACGCTCATTAGTATATCTTTCCCACTAATGAGGTGTACTTACGGTAGCTTGGCTACTTCTTACTTGTGATACATGCTACGTTGTATGACTATGGATTATGTTTTTCTTACTACTTACATGCATTAGTTACACATCTTTTACTACTGGATTTGAGATATGATTTGTTACCTTATATTTTATTACTTACTCGATGAACTCGCGCAACTTTATGTTGACATTTTAAGCTTTACTTTCAGGTAGTGAGCAGGCGTAGGACTTGGCTTTAGGAGTCGGATTCTAGCAGACTTTCAGGACTGCATTTTGCATTGTGGCTTTCTTTATAATATACTATTATTTTGGGATTGTATATTGGGCTTGCATGCCTAAGTATTGATACTTTACGTTGGTTGTTTGGTTGAATATTTTACTTGTAGTGCTTGACGGCTTTTCGTGTACCAAGGATTATACCTTGAGTATGGCGACGTCATAACAATACATTATTCCTTTTATAATATAGAATATGTCTTTATTTACTATTGTGTTATGATGATCGCCAATCTGCTACACCACGCGTTTCCGCCACTGGCGGGGTGTGAAAGATTGGTAACATAGCACATGGTAATACAGAACTAGGTGGTTTGACCTAGACTATAAATAGGAGTTCTCATATAGATCTTTTAGGATATTTTTATCATTTCATATCATCTCACTACTCGCACTTAACGACTTTATCGCCTAAGGAAGACGACGAACCGCAACGACTTACGACGCCAAAAGAGTTTCCTAGACGATCATTTTTCATGTTACGTTTTCGCTTTATATTCTTGTTGTTGGTTCGTATGGAAAATTTGAGCTTGAAATCGGAGAACTCACTAAGCCGCATTACCTTCCCACTGCGCCGCAGTAGAGACTCATACCAGTTACTTCATTTTATTTGAATTGTAAATGTGAGCGTTGTAATGAAGGACATGGGGAAAAGACGTGTGTATGAAACTGTATGGATATAATTATGGGTGTACAACGTACTTATATCCATGACGAGTTATATATATGTCTACGTGACCATGTTTGTAATTTCGACGCAAAGCATACCATATAGTTATTGTCCTTGACATCATTGTTATACCTCTTGTTTAAATTACTATCTACTCGTACTAACGCATTTCCCTTTATTATGTAGATGCCTCCTGCTCGACGATATCTCACTCAACCCGAGATTGCCTCCATGATCGGCCATCAATTAGCTGCGGTGGTATCCACGATCGTGGCATAGGTCACAAATGCCATTAATAAGCAACCTCAAGGATACCAACTCCACCTCCACCACCACCTCCTCCACCTCCACCTCCTCATGGTTGTACTTTCAAGGATTTTTGAAATTGTAAGCCAACCGAGTTCGATGGAAAGGGTGAGGCCCTTACTCTCAGTCAGTGGTTCGAGCAAGCTGAGTCGGTCTTCGACATCAACGACTGCGATGCTCAGACCCGAGTTCGTTATTCTACCCACCTCCTGATGGGAAAGGCCCTTACTTGCTGGAACTCTGTGATCAGTGCTTATGGCAGGGATGTTGCCATGGCTTTACCTTGGGAGGATTTTCGTACCCTTATGTTATATCAGTTCGTGTCTCGTACTGAGATGAAGAAACTCGAGGATGAGCTTTGGGGTCATACCATGGAGGGACCCAAGTTGACTTCATACACCGACCATTTCCGTGAGCTTGTTCGTTTATATCCACGGACGGTTGATACCGAGGCTCGTCTTGTTGAGCTTTTTATTCATGGTCTTCAGTCGAAGATTCGTCGATCGTTGAGGGGTATTGATCCTCCAACACTACAGGATGCTATTCACCGTGTTGAGTCCATTACTGGAGACTTAATCAGGGGTGGCATCTTTACATCGGAGAAGCGTAAGGATAGAGATGATCACCATGGGAAGTCGAAGAAGTTCAAGCGGGATTCTGGTAGCTCTAACAATGGGGTGAAGTTTGGGTATAACGGTAGGCTTCCCTTGTGTTAGAAGTGTAACCGTCATCACGAGAGGAACACGGCGTGTACTTGTACCAAGTGTAGTGGAAGGGCTATGTGGCAAGGGATTGCCGTTTTAGGCCTATTATTGTTGTGCCAGTGAATGCAGTGAGGCCTAATTTTTGTTTCGGTTGTGGAGGTACCGATCATTTTCACAAATATTGCCCTCATAAACAGGGAAACGGTTGTAATAATCCGTTGAGGATTCAGGGAGCTCAACCTGCACAGAATAATCAGGGTAATCGTGGTCCAAATAATCAAGGAGGTCAGAACAACCAGGGGAACCCAGCTCGTGCTCGATCCTACTTAATGGGAGCCGCAGAGGCAAAACAAGATCCTAACACTGTTGCCGGTACATTTTCATTAAATGATCATTTGTTACAGTACTATTTGATTCAGCTACGGATGTTAGCTTTGTAACGCTTGATTGTGTGTCCTTGCTTGGGGTAGAGCCTACTAGATGTGTTCGGGGTTACGAGGTTGAATTAGAGAATGGTTGGACTTTTGTATCCCATTAGATCGTCCACGACTATACTCTTGGTTTGGTGAACCATCTCTTTAACATTGATTTGATACCATTCCAACTTGGTAGCTTCGATGTCGTAGTGGGTATGGATTGGTTGTCCAAGCATCGTGTTGAGATCGTCTGTTTCGAGAAATTCGTTCGTATTCCTTTGTCAGACGGTTCGGCACTAGAGGTATTTTGGGAGAATTTAGTTGAGAAGACAGCTAGATTGATGAGTATGCAGATGGAGGGAATATGTATTTATGATGTCCCGATCGTTCGTGAATTTTCCAGAGTCTTTCCTGAGGAGTTTCCTGGTTTACCTCCTCTTCGTCAGTTCGAGTTTCGTATCGACCTAATTTTTGGAGCCACCCCTGTGGCCAGAACCCCATATCGACTTGGGCCTTCTGAAATGCTCGAGTTATCCGATCAACTCCAGGAATTGAAAAATCTGGGGTTTATTCATCCCACCCATTCCCCGTGGGGAGCACCGATCAGCTCTGTGAGGCTTTGCATCGATTATCGTGAGCTTAATAATTTTAATATTAAGAATCAGTATCCTCTTCCCCGCATTGAAGATCTGTTCAACCAGCTCCAAGGAGCTACCTATTTTGGGAGAATTTAGTTGAGAAGACAGCTAGATTGATGAGTATGCAGATGGAGGGAATATGTATTTATGATGTCCCGATCGTTCGTGAATTTTCCAGAGTCTTTCCTGAGGAGTTTCCTGTTTTACCTCCTCTTCGTCAGTTCGAGTTTCGTATCGACCTAATTTTTGGAGCCACCCCTGTGGCCAGAACCCCATATCGACTTGGGCCTTCTGAAATGCTCGAGTTATCCGATCAACTCCAGGAATTGAAAAATCTGGGGTTTATTCATCCCACCCATTCCCCGTGGGGAGCACCGATCAGCTCTGTGAGGCTTTGCATCGATTATCGTGAGCTTAATAATTTTAATATTAAGAATCAGTATCCTCTTCCCCGCATTGAAGATCTGTTCAACCAGCTCCAAGGAGCTACCTATTTCTCGAGAATTGATCTTCGCTCTGGCTATCATCAGTTACGTGTTCACGAAGCTGATATCCCTAAGACTGCCTTCCGAACTCGTTATGTTCATTTCGAGTTCACTGTTATGCCTTTCGCTCTTACTAATGCCCATGCAGTGTTTATGAATTTGATGAACACCATGTGTAAACCTTATCTTGATAAATTCGTAATCGTGTTCATTGATGACATCCTCATTTACTCTAAATCTGAGGAAGATCATGCACTTCATCTCCGGGTGAATCTTAGATTTACTAGAAAGAGAATTTGTGTACGCTAAATTTTCAAAATGTGACTTCTGGTTGAAAGAAATTGTGACAACCGTCAAATTCCAGGTGAAATTCGTGTTCTCTATCTCTTATATGTCTGTCATTGTCTTTAACCGTACTTTTACCAGAAACGCGTCAGTGTCGGAATCACTCTCGGAATCAAATTATATAAGTCCTAATACCAAGAAAACACCTAAGGAACTTTCCTAAGTTCATAACGTACCAAAATTAAGAACTTTCAGTTAACGAAAAGGTCCAACGAAACTAAACCCAAAAACGAAAAAGCAGAAAATAATTACAAAAGTGAGCCAGGACGCCGCACAGACCCCCTTGTGCGACGTCCTGGGTGTCCAGTTTCGAAGAATTTGAATTTTTAATGCTTGTCTCGTTTTATAACAATCCCACCCAACCAAAAAAACGTGATTTGACGCCCTATTACTGCTTTTCCCCTGTCCCAAAGTCCCTCATTATTATTTTCTTTACTATCCTTTTCATTCAAGTATAATAAGTCCAATATTTACCACAAATATAATAATAATTTGGGACTGAGATTGGTAAAATAATTATATTTGTGGTAAATATTGGACTTATTATATTTGAATGAACATGTTTAAATTACATTATGTTGTGTATGTGTTTTGTGAGCGGGAAAGTAACTTTAGGTTTTGGATACAAAATTTGGGCGCGGAAGCGCTGCCCAAATTTCGTTAGAAAATCTAAACCACTTCAGCGACCAAAAGTATATGTAACATAATGATAATAACGTCAACTTTGGACTTTTGGACTAAAACATAACGATAACCGTTTCAGACTATTTTTGGACAATTTAACCTTGACACTTAAAGTTTAACTAAAATTACATCAATTATATACCATATATAATAACTTAATGTAAACATAACACTTAAACAATCTTGGTATTCTTTAGACCTTCCGTGATTCCCGGCACGCTTGTTTGACCGTTTCCCAAACTTGTCATCTTCGCAATCCGTGAGTTACATCCCTTTATTTTATGTCTCTTTAAGTACTCTTTTGGGGGAAAATGAGATCAAATGCTTTTGACTTTTATGTACTATGACTTTTTATGAACTATGATCATTATGGACTATTTGACGCTATTTGAACTTATATGCGTAAAACTATTTTTAATTGCCCCGTTCGGCATTCTTTGACATTTTGACATTATGGCTTGCCCCCTTTCGACACTTGAATTAACTATGATTGTTTGATTGTATATGTACAAACCCTTGATAAGAATATACACGCCGTAAGTGCCTACTATCAGTTTTGACAAAATTACATAAGTGCCCCGTTTTCAGTTCAGTTCATTACACACTATTAGCTTAAGCCGTTGGTAATTATGGGTATCGATACTTAGGAGTTGTCACTCCTTACTTTAGATGGCAATCTAAGTACATATTACTAGAACAGACAAACTTCGTAGATAGTACGAGGTTGGGGCGGATCAGACCAGTTAATCGGTTTAGTGTGAACTCTTACGTTATATTATGCCAAATGGTTGATACAATTCAAAAATCTTATGTTACAATTATTTACGCATATACATACTTATTTTTGCAACTTGACTTTTCTAAATGTTGATCTACTTGACTAGGGTCTTCATTAAGAGCATATATATTTTAAGCGCCTTTATCTGCTATCCTTCTTTAAAGAAAACTTTATACTTATATATACTTGTCGGAACTTTTGTCGGAACTTTTGTCGAGAACTTATAAACTGTAACTCACTCACTACGTTATGTAGTTTGACACTTTATCTCATGTTTCAGGAAACTAAGCGTAAGTCATGAAGTGCATTGCACGGGCGGGTCACGTTTATTATGTGAAGTGTAATTCGGGAGAAGACCTACTTTATTTTAGGAATTTTATAAAATATTTTGTTATGTATTTGTTGTCGTGAACTTTATGTATCTTGGTTATGTCTTTTGAACAGTGGAACTTTTTCAAACTTTATATTTAATGACTTGAACCTTTAACTTCTTGTTATAACTCGTGAAATGATTCTATTGCTCTTCGCACCTCTTGTTTCCGCTTTAGCGGGGTGTGACAGAAATCCACTTCTTTGGTCATGTCGTAAATTGTGAGGGTATTCATGTTGACCCGAGCAAAATTGAATCAGTTAAAAACTGGAAGCCTCCTTCTTCGTCGACCGAGATACGTTCATTCTTGGGATTAGCTGGATATTATCTGAGATTTATTGAGAAGTTCTCCAAAATCGCCAAACCTCTCACCACTCTAACACAGAAAAATAAGAAGTATGTTTGGGGAGATGATAACGAGTTGTCCTTTCAGAATCTGAAGGAGCGATTGTGTAATGCTCATATCCTTGCACTTCCTGACGGTACAGACGATTTTTTGGTTTATTGTGACGCATCTGGTCAGGGTTTGGGTTGTGTTCTGATGCAGCGGGGTAAGGTTATCGCGAACGCTTCTTGATAGTTGAAGGTTCACGAAAATAATTACACCACTCATGATCTTGAGCTTGGAGTATTGGTTTTTGCACTTAAGTGTTGGAGACATTATCGTTCTGGTACCAAAAGTGTCATCTACACTGACCATAAGAGTCTACAACACATCTTTGATCACAAAGACCTTAATATGCGCCATATAGGTGGATAGAGCTTCTCAGTGATTATGATTTCAAAATCAAGTATCATCCGGGTAAAGCTAAATTAGTGGCCGACGCTTTGAGTAGGAAAGAAAGAATTAACTGAGACGTGTTAGAGCCATCAGTATGACAGTTGTGTCGAGTATTTGACAGCAAATTTTAGATGCCCAGATAAAGGCATTTAAGGAGGAGAATTTAGCAGCAGAAGCAATTCTTGGGTTAGACAGTCAGTTTGAGAAATGGGAAAATGGTGGTTTATACTTCATCGATCGCATTTGGGTTCCGTTAGTTGGAGGTATTCATACAGTGATTATGGTTGAGTCGCATAATTCTAAGTATTCGATTCACCCTGGAGCAGATAACATGTACTTCGACATTCGGGATATGTATTGGTGGTCGGGTTTGAAGCGAGACATCGCTACCTTTGTAAGTAAATGTATCACTTGTGGTCGTGTGAAAGCAGAACATCAAAAACCATCTAAGTTACTTCAGCAGCCTGAGATTCCTGAATGGAAGTGGGAAAACATATCCATGGACTTCATTACTAAGTTCATCTAGTGGTTTCGACACAGTATGGGTTATAGTTGACAGGCTGACTAAGTCGACACATTTTATGGCCATTCGGGGAGACTATAAAATGGAGAAGTTGACTAGGATCTACATCAAGGAAGTCATTTCCCATCATGGTGTTCCAATGTCTATCATCTCAGATAGAGACGCTAGATTTACTTCTTGCTTTTGGCATTCCATGCATAAAGCGTTGGGTACACGTTTAGACATGAGTATGGCTTATCATCCTCAGACCGACGGTCAGAGTGAGAGTACTATTCAGACACCTGAGGATATGCTTCGAGCTTGTATCATTGACTTTGGTGGTAGTTGGGATTCGTATCTTCCGTTAGATGAGTTTTCCTATAATAACATCTACTATTCGAGTATTCATTGTTCTCCTTTCGAAGCACTCTACGGGCGTAAGTGTCTTTCTCCAGTTCGTTTTTGGGCAGAGGTTGGTCAATCTCAGCTTGTCGGTCCCCAGCTTGTTCCGGATACCACTGACAAGATTTCTTAGATTCGAGACAGACTTCGTGCGGCGAGAGACCGCCAAAAGAGTTATGCCGATGTTCGTCGTAGACTCGCTTGAGTTCAGTGTGGGTGATTGTTTCTTCCTGAAGGTTTCTCCTTGGAATGGCATTGTTCTTTTTGGCCATAAGGGCAAGCTTGCACCATGTTATGTGGATCCTTTCGAGATTTCTGAGCGTATTGGTCCGATGGCTTATTGTTTAAAGCTACCTCAGGAGTTGAGTGATATTCACGATACTTTCCATGTCTCGAACTTGAAGAAGTGTCTTACCGACACTAAGTAGCAAGTTCCACTCGATGATATTCAGATTGATGATACTTTGAGGTTCGTGGAGGAACCAGCCGAGATTGTTGATCGATAGGTTAAGACTCTCAAGCGTAGTCGTATTCCTATCGTGAAAGTCTATTGGAACTCTCGTCGGGGTCCATAGTTTACTAGGGAGCGTAAGGATCAGATGAAACTCAAGTTCCCCCATCTATTTCTGTGATTATTTTAGATGTCCGTATTCTCACTTGTCACTCTTCCGACTCAGGTTAGTGTAGTATGCCGATAACTTTTACCGTGTTTCCAGAAAACGTTTATTTAAAAGTTCTTTACACTTTACTTATGTGTGATTATTAATTTGACATGTTTGTATATCCTATCTGTGTTGATACCGTGTTAGTTTAGGTGCACAATAGTTAGTTCCCACTAGACGAGCTCCTAGATATTTTAACGAGAAACTTTCCAGATTTTGTAAACTTACTATTTTGTATCTGATAGACATCATTAAACTTCTGAGAACTTTCAGGTTCAGGTTATATCTATGTTATATCGTAACAACAGTTCAAAACTAAGTCCATCTTCTAACTTTCGCGTTGTGTAAAGTTCGTTACGTTCATATTATAATCTCATTTTTGAAGGACTGCACCGCATCCCGTGATCACTGCGTCGCAGCGCGAGCATGATTCAAGTTCTGTCCGTTTTTGCTTGGGGGGGGGGGGGGCCATGGTTCAAAACGTGTGTGTTAAGTCCTTGATGCTGCAACCGAACCTAGACCTCATGTTACTGGTCCTATCCATGCACACTACTTAGTGTGTTGGCCCTAATCCTTATCTAAATCTAATCATATTACCTAAAACAAAAAAAAACCCTAATCATTTTTTCCTCCTACATCCGCGACCCACAAACACCCTCTTGCAGCCGATTGTTTTCCTCTCCATCATTTCCATCGAGTTCTTCATTTCATCCATTGAATCGTTCATCTTGAAACCTCAAATTATCATGGTAATCATGTTGTTAACTAGCCGAAACCCTAATTCTGGTTTGTTTATTTCGGATGTTCTTTCTTTGCCAGCCATCGATCAAGATATTTGGAGTCTTGATTCATCTTGTTCATAATCTGGTCAAGATCATCATATCAAGAAGGTCCTCCATTTAGGTTCGTTAATCGTGTAATCAATTCATTTCATATGGCCGATTATATATATATGTATGTGTAATAGCATTTCATGTTGGTTCTTAACCTAATCTGCCAGTTTATGTTTGATGTATTTGAATATTTTGCTCTAAACTGATGGTGGTTCATGGTAGATCATTTCAGATTGTTGTCTTGGCCTTGATCGAGTTCCAACAGGTTGTTACAACCCAAATCCATCAAGTATGTCTTCATACCATTAACCGATACTTTCATTTCATTACTAGGTTTTGTTTTGGTGCAATTCTAACCGGTTAATCTGTTTGGTGTTAGTGTTATAATATGATCATGACTTGTTTAGACTCATTTTTAGATTAGTAATCTTTCATTGATCGGGTCATAATAAGTCTCTAGGAAAACTATAGCAAATCAGATTCGTTAACTCCATCATGTATGTACATATACATTAGCCGATTCATTGTTAGTTATGTATGCATGATTACAAACTGATTTGTATTCGTTTTTTTTTTTTTGGTGACCATGATTGGTTATGGCAGCTCCAAGTGTCGTTGTTCTGTTTTGGTTTGCTTGAAACAGTATTCATCAAAGCTTGGAATCAAACCGTTGCAAGTCTTGGTATAAAACCCTAATTTTACTACTATATCTTATTCGTTGTTATGAAATTTGTTGGTGACTCTTTGTGAACTGTTTTGGACTGATTTAAAACTCGTGCTAAGTTGATTTATCATTACCTAAATCGTGTCTTTACGTTTGTAACCTTAATCGGTAGAAAACCCCAAGTAATTGAACATTTATAAAACGTTTTGGACAGTTCCTGAAATTATATATTGGGCTGTCTTCTTCAGTATTTAACTCTGTTTTGGTATCGTATTAGAATCTGTGATCTAAATGAATATTATAGCTCTTGGAATTTAGTTTTCAAAAACTTAAAACTCATTGTCTAATTCTTTGCAGAACTTCCTAAAAGTGTAAAATACTAACAGAGGGTCTAAACTTGATTTTTGAAACACTTTACTAGGCTTTGATAATCGAATTTGTGTAACCACTTAGACAATCTTAAACATATTTTTAATGTTTTAATATTGTTTTATAACAGGTCTTAACGTCTTAGAAATGTTTAACTTGTTTAAAATTGAAATATACGACTTTTAAACGTGTTATAACTGAACTTATATAAACCTATGCTTTCAGACAAATTACATAGTCAGTTTTGTTTTGACCATATCTTTTTCATAATAAACCCAATTGGATCAAACTTAGTCTAAAACATATCGGTTTATCTCGCTGAAAATTGTGTCGGTTTATCTAAAGACTAAAATCTGACGTCCCGTCAATTTGAGGTACTTGAGTTACCGTCATTATTTTAATATTATTCGCAATTGTTTTGACCCTTGTATTTCGCTTTATTTTACTCACGGTTTATTTACTGAGATTCGGGTTTTATGTGATTATTTTGATTCGTCCCTTGAAGACCTAAGTTTATGTTTGTCTAGTGTCAAATAGTTAGTATGATCATGGTAATAAGTTAGAAGGTTTATGCCAAATTTTTCGGTTAACGTATTCTTCATATCCGAGATATCGTGCTTTTGCTCTTGTTTATCTTTCACCGAAATCGTGCGTATCTCGAATCCGAAATTTAAAAGTTATCATTTAATGAATCATAATACCAAGAATACTTATAATGAACTTGCCTAAGTTCATTTGGAATCAAACGGGAACTCCTAACGATCAAATAATGCCTAACGACAGCGGGAAACGGGAATTCTGCCGAACCAGCCATTCAGCCAACAGCTGGAAGGGGTTCAGCCGGCGGCTGAGCTCCTCCAGCCGGTGGCTGGATGCTGCTGACAGGTCTTTGGTGACTCATTTTGCATGAAACATGAGTGGAGCCATTTGTTACAACTCGATTTGACCTCCCCAATTGCAGAAATCCAGTCTCCTAGGTGATAATAACCCTTTTTCCTACCATTTTCTTTCATTTTATCATAACAAAAACACACACACACATAGTGTTTTCTCTCAAACTCTCTCCATTGTTCTTCATTTTTCTTCACTCTTGCTGTGATTTCCAGCCAATAATCACCAAATAAAAACCATAAACATCACAATAATCGACTATGTTCATCTAAGGAAACAAGAGGTGGTGATTTCTTCCAGTTAACTTCTTGGTTCTCACCATTTTCGGATCTAATCTTCATCAAACGAGCTAAATCATCATCACACTCTTTTTCTTGCGGTATAATAACTTTCTCCTACTATTTTCATTTCATTTTATCACATGCATTTTAAATCTAACACCAAATAAAGGTTTTATAAAAGTTTCTATGGTGATTTATCTAAAAACATAAGTTTTGTAAACTTTTACATAAGATCTTGATACAAAAAGTTGTTATTTGAAGAAATCTATGGATATTATTAAAGGTTTATAAACTGCATGTCAAGATCTACCGAAAATACTCTTGAAAACGCTTAAAATCGCTAAAATTAACGAAATCCGGAGCTGACTGTGGAGCTCCAGCCGACGGCTGTCTTGTGTTTTGGAGGCGGATATTCTCATCACTACACCCCTGAAGTTGTTGTTCTAGATCCTTGTCAAATCAAGCGGGTGTTAGCGGTATAAATTGTTATCCTTGTAAATCTTTCGATTTCATTATATACGTTATTCGGTTTTAGCCTTGAAAACGGTTAGGGTTAATTATTAGACCAACACTTGTCGTATTTTATCGGATTGGACTAAGATTGGACAAATAATGTCAAAAGTGTAATCTAATCAAAGTATCGTATTAAACTTATTATTGTATTATGTATTATAAATAAAGTTTGAAATGTAAATTGTTATCAAGCGGGAAAGTGTATGAAATTTGGACGAATATTTTATGACGCGGAAGCGCTGCCGAAATTTCATCTCACGACTTTTTACGACATTAAAACACTTGTATAAGTAAATTGTATACAAAAGTAACATATTATACAATAACATCGTCTTTGGACTCAAAGACGCCAACGCAATCACAAATGTCATAATATTACTTAAAACTGACATTTTCAACCTCTTCGCGATGTATAAAATTTCGCCACAAATTATGATCGTCGTTTTAATTCATCAAAATATGTTTTACGACAAACTCTTATAAAATGGTTTTAAAGGCATTTTACTCTAAATATTTTGGTATGATAAGACTTCAAATTATTCAAAGTGTCAAATTGACTTTTAAATTGACTTTGACTTTTATCGAGTCAACATAATTGACATTTGCCTTTTATGAAGTCAACATCTTTAATCTTGGCTAGTCTAATAAAACCTTGGTATTAATATTCTTGACGACTCGTACTATCGTTCGTTTCCAACGGTAGCTACTGACGTGAAGGATCGATACCTTGCCGCTCGTCCTTCTTGACGCGGAACACCGTCTCCTAAATACGTCATCTTGTGTAAACTAAATAATCGTTGGAACGTTATATTAAAGTTAATCCTAACCGACAAGGCTAAACCGGACCTAGACTTATAGAGATACAGAGACTATTAGCTCTCACGTTTGACGTAGCACGTCTCGCAGAACGTCTCGTCGCGGTTGCCTTTTTAGGCTGCATCTTCCTAATAATAAAAGAAAGAAAACTCGATCAGCAAAATGTGTGCAACACGAAAATAATGCCAAACGCCAAAAATAACAAACGCGAAAATAAACACGTATAAAAAAATAGTGCACACATAGCCAATCAGAGAAAATCGATTTAAAAGCCTACGGTCATAGTCCAGGAGATTTACTTAGTAAATCACTCAGTTCGCTATAACCATTGGCTCTAATACCAACTTCTGTCACACCCCTCTTAGAGCGGAAACACGAGGTGTTCCAGTTACGATATCAAGAGTCAAGGATTACAACGTTACAAGCAATAAACAAAGCATCATAATAACATTAATCATGCCAAATGTTTACAAAGTACATTACAAATCAAAAGCGATGAACCGCCGAGTACAAAAACATTACAAATGTCACAAAACGGATCATCATGGAAATTACATAAAGCATCACAAGTTCCAAAATACACAAAACAAACGATCTGAAAAGCAAGTATGGCATGATCAAGGGAATCCTCAAACTCCTGAAAAGCGTTAAAACGACATCAACAACTTGGTGGTGAATTATTCGCATTTTTAAGTAAAAGTTGACCCAAAGACAAGTTTCAACAAACATCGTAAATTTCAAATATCATATCTTGTTTTACAACCCTAGCGAGGATACCATGCCTAGATTAATTATACATCGAACTTGACCAGTCCAAAAGACCCCTTTCCTAAGGTGTGTCAAACCAAAGGCAATAATAATTAAGTGCAGCCATAACATCCACTCATAGGAGCGCCCTACCGAGCGATGAGGGTTATGTACAATAACCCATATAGCTATATATATGTAACCGTTGGGCATAAAGCTTAACGAGTGTATAAGACACCCAATCTAAGGCAGACCTATTCTACTAGGTAAACAAGACAATCAATAACATTCTGCACCCATGCAGACATTTTAAAATACGCCTTCCAGCCCAAAAATATTTAAGACAAGGGCTACGAATAACTCACAATGAAAGCACAACAATTACTCGGGTATATAATCACGGAGCTACAACTCCACCGTCTAAGTGCCCTAAAATAACAATCAAAGAACCCGGAACGAAAGACTTCGGTGGTGAAAAAACCGAAGTTAATAGGACAAATATATGAAAAATGAGGAATTAGGGATAATGTCGATTTTTATCGTTAACACCCGCAAGAATAACAATCAAAGAACCCGGAACGAAAGACTTCGGTGGTGATGAGATTTCCAACTCCAAAACACAATACACCAACCGTTAATAAAGGTTCTTAAGATAACATGTTTACGGTACAATATATAACGGATTAAAACTGAAAACCACAACCTGGTCCCCACAATGCGTCGCATTTGGGGAAGAATGCGGCGCATTCGGGACGGGATTTTTACCGAAATCGTTTTCGTGTTGAGAAATTCATCTTTTGATGGTAGATTTGGACATGCAAGTTATAATATCCTCAAAAACACTTTCAATTAACACTTTTGTAAGGCTTTTCCATCACTCAATCAAAGATCCATATTCATCTTTATAAAAATTGATTTCATAGATTATTAACAATCAAATTTTTATAAAACTCATTTCTTTGAACTAAATTATACATGCAATAGATAAATCTTAGTAAAAACAGTAGAGATTAATTATTATACCCCGAAGAAAATGAAGGTATGATGATCTAGCACGATTTGATGGAGAGTTATTGATGTTTGACGGTGATTTCGACCCAAAAATGATAGGAACCAATGTAAACCACCAAAGGAATGACTACCTCTTGCTTCCTTTGAAGAAAATAACAATTTGTTGAGGTGTTTATGGGTGATTATTGTTGGAATTTACTGCAACAAAAAGGAAATTTGGGAGAGTATTTGTGTGTGTGTTATGCTTCAAAGAGAAATAGAGAGATGTAAATTTTGTGTGTGTGTGTGATAGTAAGAATGAAAGTGAGACTTGAATGACACAATAGAATGCTAAATTCTGGTTTAAATGAGGCTTTGCCACCTATTGGACAGGTGGTGAAAGCTTTTGACACGACTTGGGTGACTCACACCACAAATCCCAAATGCTGACCGGTTGATTGTTTCGTTCCTATTTTAGTAAATATAAATCTTATGTCTTTTATTTATAATGTGTGTTTATTCAGTTTCATGAGTAGCTAATTTAATTAAACGTTTTTCGAATACCGCAAACTTTAATCAATTATAGACCGGTTGATTGTTTCGTTCCTATTTTAGTAAAATTAACTAATTCCTTTCGAATACCCGTTTTTAGTTTACCAAATAAAAGTATAAACAATTTTAACAAGATAATTAAAGTTTCAACCCAAACGGATCCCCAATTAACCACAACACATCAATATAATTTCATACTCAAGATTTTCCACACAAATAATCACAAATCCAAGCAAACGTTTAATTAAATTAGCTACTCATGAAACTGAATAAACACACATTATAAATAAAAGACATAATTCGATTGTAATGAGAATAAGAATAAGTTTAATACCAATTGTGACAACCGTCTAAAAATCAGGTACTTGTTCAGTTATTATATCGGTTCAATTCTCTAGTTACTCTTTCTCGTGTTCACTTTGTTCTAGTTCGAAATTGTTGAGTCTGTACTTTGTCGGAACTAGTGTCGGAATAACTCCCGGAATCAATTTTATAAGTCCTAATACCAAGAAAACAACTATTGAACTTTCCTAAGTTCATAACAAATCATACTTAAGAACTTTCAATTAACAAAAAGGTCCAACGAAGCAATAACGTAAAAACGAAAAATCAGAAAAGCTGAAAATCAGCCCGGTGCGCAGCACCTCCACCTGAGGTGCGCAGCACCTAGCTGCAGATTTCAATAAAATTACATTTTCAGTCCTTTTCTCGTTTTTATAAACCACCAACCACTTAAAAACGACTTCAACCACTCATTACTGCAAGTTAACAGTCCTAAGAGCATAATTATTATTACCTTTTCTTTTCCATTTCCTTTTTCCTTTTACTAAATCATTTTACACACACAAAAACACACACAATCCTTTTCTCTCTAATTTTCTCTCAAGAACTCAAGAAAACCAGAGACATTCCACCATCAAAATCCACTTTTAGACCATATAAACCGTTCCAACCATCAAGAGAATCAAAGGGGTGTCGTTTATACCGAAAAAGGACCAAGTTTGTAAAGATTTTTGAAGCATAAATCCGACCAAACTCATCATCCAAGCTTTTCATTCGGTAGAAATCTTAATCTTACCTTTATTTACTGTTTTTACTAATTGAATGTAAGATCTAAACAATAAAAACGAGTTTTTATAAAGACTTATATCACTTTTTAATACAAAAACGATTTTTATCAAAATAATACTTAGATCTATGTTTTTGTGGATAAAAGTTGTTTAGAAACTATAAAAATGGTGTTTTATAAGATATCTACTGGTTGCATGTCGAAATCTTTGAGTCACAAAACGTTTTTAGCAAGAAAACCACAAAACGGGAAAAGACAGCAGCTAGGTGCGCAGCACCTGTGCCCAGGTGCGCAGCACCGAGCTGCTGTTCCTCCCAAAAATCGTCGTTTTACTCGTTAGAAACTTATATATACATTATGGACTTTTTCTAATGTTATAAAGGGACTGAGATAAATATAAACTATAATAATGGTGACTTGTTTTGGACTCTATGGACTTAAATGGACTCGTTATTAAGTTATTATGTGTATAAACATGTTTTGTGAGCGGAAATGGTTGTAGGTTTTGGACACGAAATTTGGGCGCGGAAGCGCTGCCCAAATTTCGTTAGAAAATCTAAACCGTTTCAGTAACCTAAACATGTTTATCATATTAATAACATCACCTTTGAACTTTCGGACTAAACATAACGTTAACCGCTTCGGACCAAATTTTGGAACAATATTGGACTTAACACTTAATTTTAAACAAAAGTTACATAAATCTCTTATATATATAGAACCTAATAAGATAATAACTTTTGGACAATCTTGGTATTCTTTAGGCATTCCGTGATTTCCCGGCTCCTTTCCGACCGATTCCGAGTTCACTTTCTTCGCAAACCGTGAGTTACAACCCCATTGTTTTACTTTTGTACATTTAAACTTTATTTGGGGGAAACATAAGATCACATGTTTGTAACTATCAACACTATTTGCAACTTATTTGAAACTGTTCGAAACTTGGTACTTTTGAAACTTATTTGAAACTGTTCGAAACTTGGTACTTGTACAAACTATTATGAGTATTTGTGTTATTGCCTTAGCGGGTTAACTAAACTAGGATACTTGTTATCGACCAATCCTTGATGGATATATAAGCCCGTAAGAGTTCAGTACAGTTTTAGCAACTTTGTTCAATTGCCCGTTTTTGGTTCAAGTTCACTTATACACTATTAGCAACAGCCGTTAGTCATATGAGTATCGATACTTAGGAGCGGTCACTCCTTACTAAGGGTTTGCGTCCCAAGTACATATTACTACCACACTGAGGTTCAATCAATTAAACATTTTTGGGCTAGTTCAGGACCATACAATCGGTTTAGTGTATACTTACTACTTGTATTATGTCAAGTGATTGATACGAGTTACCTATTTAGTTAAACACATATCCCATACGCATATACACACTTTTAGCGCCTGGATTCCGTTACAACATTACTATACGAGTTTATTTAATTACTTTACTCGCGTACGTACAAACTTTATTATTTACATATATGTTCAAACTTCGACTCGTTCTTTTACTCATGACGTCAATATATGTTTTGGCAACTTACTACTTTTGGTAACTTACTACTTTTGGTAACTTACTACTTTTGGCAACTTACTATTTTTGGCAACTTTTTATTTTTGGAAACTTCTCTCGAAACTCTAAACTGTAACTCACTCACTACTTTATGTAGATGACACTTTATCTTATGTTTCAGGAAATTAATGTAAGCGTACGGAATGCATGGCAAAGGAGGGTCGATATGGTCACGTGAGGCACTTATTGGGAAAGACCTTTCATTTTGGGAATTTTTAATTGAAACTTGTACTTGTATTTTGTTTTGAAACTTATGAACTGCTTGGTTGTTGAATCTTGAACAATTTATTTTTAATCGAAATGACTTAAATCGTTTATATTTGCTTATGACCGTGTAATGATATTTCCAGCTCTCACATTCCGTGTTTCCGCTATAGCGGGGTGTGACAGACTTGGTATCAGAGCACAGGTTGTAGTGAAAACGGTTTTAGAAATTTCTAAAAAGTTTTTGAAACCAAACTATAACCAAGGCTTTTCGGAAAATCATTATGGGTTCAAAACTTTAGTAATTAATTTTGCGATTGCATGATTTTTTTTAACTACGCATGGCCTGATAACCCTTGCCTAGTTCAAAATGACTTATGCAAGGACGAAACGTAATTTCTAAAGATAAACGGTTTTGAGTCGAAAAATTCTCGGTCTTACTATTCCCAACCTCACCTGATCGACCCTTACCTGCATTGTCACACCCCGCCTTTGGCGGAACACAGGGTGTGGCCGATTAGCAATCATCACAACACAGCAATATAATAGAGAAATACTAAATGCAAGAAGTAACCGAAAAGTGTTGTGACATTGCCATTCAACAAGATAAATATCCTTGTCTCATGTACACGTCATACACTACAACAAAATATTCAACAGAAGCGTAAATGATAAATAAGTATATCAAATGGAATGACATAGGCATGCAAGCCCAAAGATGAATTCTAATCTCAACATGACAATAGCAGAAGACTAATGCAATGCAAACTAAGTCTTCTAAAGTCCAACTCGGTCTCAGTCCTAAGCCTGCTCATTACCTGAAAACAAAGCTTAAAATGTCAACACAAAGGTTGAGCGAGTTCATTGAGTAATTTAAGTAAAACAGTTTAAATGATTTACGTAAAATAAAGAATGTTTCTATAAAAAGAAGTTTCCATTTGTAGAAAGTTTCTTGAAATAGCAAGTGATTCTCCAAATAGTAATAGTAGTTCAAATAGTGTAACTAATGCATAAAGTAAGTAAAACAGTAGCAACATCAGTAAAATCCATTACTGATTGTATCGGTAGTTACCTTAACCGATAGGAAGTGTGTGTCAGTAGTTCCGTTAACTGACTGTAATCTCTTACGGGTCGGTGGGAAACGGTCCACACAGTAAGACTAATCATGTAGTGACCATTTAGCCCTTTCGCACCATGGTCTGTCTGTCACTAGTAAGTCCACTCTACTAGTGTGTATGTATGTAGTGTATATGGGGGGGGGGGGGGGGTGTGTCACTACGCATGTAGTCACAGTATGTCAACCATCTCGTTTGAAAACAGTTTTGTATGCATTAGGTGTTCGTTTCACTTTAGTAATTGATTTGTTTCTCAAAACATTTCATTATGAAAAGCAGTTTAGGTAAGCTTTGTCTCCCCCAAATTTTGCACAAATAAGTGAAAACAGTAAAAACATAGGGGCAATGAACTCACCTCAAAATAAGCAATAAACGAAACTACTCAAGTAGTTTAGATGTGTGTATAAACGGTAGGTCACAAGCTAAGTCCCGACTAGATGATGAGCTTCCCTAAAAGTATATAAATATGGAGTCGTGAGCATCCATGTTTTCAAGATTTAATCCCATTTTATGCATTATTTAGGATGTCCGATTAACCAACTCGATTCGTTTAAACTCGTTTTAAAAATTACAAATTTTAGACAAGAACGTTAAAAACTCAGCAAGTACCACCTGTTACTAAATCTATCATATCTAGAGTTTGAAAATGAGTTGGAAGAAGAATCTTATATATTCGGAAAGAAGACTCAGAGAGCTACGTCCTGGAATCTGGAATCAGTCCATTTGAGTTAATTAAGACCAAGATATGATCGAAACAAAACAGACATTGTAATCTGTCCAAAATGTTAAATTTTATAACTTGAGTTGTAAAACGATTTCAAAATAACCGATGAACATTTAAACGAGTTTAACACTTCTTAATATGTTTAGGACCTGCTATTAAGTAATAATAAACAATTCCACATTATAATATTGTTTGCTAAAACGTTAGACAAAATGAAGTTGTAGAATTCTAACGAAACCGTTACAGAATTCAGATTAGACCAACATTAGCATTTGCACGATTTGACTAACTTATACTTAGAATTAGATATCGAGACTACCGGGGTTGGAAAGAATATTCAAAGAACTACAACTTTGGTTTAGACGTCATTTCAAAATACCAATGTGTGAGCCACTTATGACCTCGCGAACAAAGAACAACAAATCTGATTGCAAGCAGCAACTTTTACTACATGACCCGTATGCACGTTTAAAAAAATATCAAACGATCGCATAAAATTAACATCACCTCCAGATCTTGTATTTGATATATAAACAAGGACTTCATGTTTTAAAATCTCCATTTATACGCTTTTAAGACATACAACAAGTGAGCACAAATTCGGATATAGATAACTAACACAAAACTCAGTTTAGGCCAATGTTCACTAAAAATCAATTTCAGAGAGTTTGGAAATGAATTAGACGATGAGCCTTACATTTTTGAAAACTAGACTCCGAGAGCTTCAATATGGACTAAAGAATCGATCAGTTTGGACATTTTATCATCAAGTAATGGCCTCGTGAACACAGAACAAAATTCTGATCAGCAAACAGAAATTTTTGCAACGATGCTCTAACATACAAAACGTTTCATAAGCATACGCAACCTTAGATTTTAAGACCTGAACTCGAAACGTATTTAAATACTCTTACAAACAGATTACTCGATTGAAATTCACCAAACCGCAATATCCCAAACTCGTTTCACAACCAAACTACTAGACACCTTTTTAAACACAAACTCTAATTTCAAAACTTAAAAACCAATACTAAATCAACTTCAGAATTAACGAAACCATAATAATAACGACATAAGATAAGATAAATATGAACTTTAGACAAGAAAATTACCTAAAACAAAACGAAAGAGAGACACACGAACATGTGTGTTATGGTTGAGATCAAACCGAAAAGGAGACAAATATATAATGATCAACCGAATACTGCTTGACTCTTGGCTGCTTGCTGCCCGAAACAAAGGAAAAGAAGATGATGGAGGCTGATGTTGCTGCTGGAGTCGAACAAGAACAAAATAGGGGAGGGGGTCGATCAATCCAATTTGCTGGTCTTCTCCTTTGCTGGTCGAACAAAGGAAACAGATGAAGAAATCTTGGTGTCGACTGAATATTAGATTAGGTATTAGAAATTATTTAGTTATTACTTTGATGGGTTAAACATGGGTATGGGTTATATGGATAATCCAATGGATCGGGTTAAAGACACGGACTAAGCGAGAACAAAATGAACTAGATTAAATTCAAACATTTTCTCGTAACAATTAATGACTCGAGAATTTCTATTATTACGGATGAGAAATAAAATAAACTCGGAAATACTAATATTAATTAAAATAGAAAGTTTACATTTTCCGTTATAATTAAACAATTAAGAACCATTCACCAAACGTTAAATTTTTGTTTGTGTTATACGTAGAAGCTCATCTAGCGGGGTCTACTTACTTGTGCACCTAGAGTATTATACATATCCTACAATGTATAAATGAAACACACATGAAATCATAAATATCACACATAAAAATAGTATAAAACAACTTTATGAAAAGTTTTTAATAAGAGTCGGTAATGAGCTACAGGCACACTAGACTAACTAGAGACGCAAAAATTGTCGGTTGTCACAGTATTCCCCACTTAAAAGAATTTCGTCCCGAAATTCAAGTGGTATAACTATTAACAGAAGCATCATCGAAAATGAGTATATAAGGTGAATTTTCGTACAGCAAATCCCCAAGATTTTCTCATGAAGTGTATCATGAATCTAAACACTGATTAGAAAAGTTTGAATTTCCGTCCGATACTGGAACAGATACGCGTTAGAATATATTTATAATTACGTCTAATTATAAACACATTCTACATGTACGTTCACATTACCATAACAGTTCATGGATAGTTTGTGTAAGCGCTTAAGGTCAATCGTATAACAATGCACAAGGTTCAGTTCCATAGAGAGTTTGAATTCAAGTAGATACATGGTAAACGATAAGTTCTCCATTATGTTGGCCAGACATAACTTAAAACTCATCATTAAGTATCGTTAATAGAATTTGATATGTAACACTTAATTGTTGAAACACATTCAACAATAGAAATCACGGGTCACGGTTGACGAACAAAATCGTCAGTCACAAAGAATCACATGTAATCGATACAAGAGTGAAATAATTTCATAAGTAATACGAAAGGGGGTTGAAAGCAAAAAGCTACGCGAAAGCTTGAAAATTAATATAGAGGTTGAAAGGTTTTATCAGATCGCGTATAACAACCAGTTTCCTCTTATGTTGATCAGACACAAGAGAATTCCTATCATTACTAGCGAGTGATTATCATTAAATATGAAATACCGAATTAAAAATAAGGTTAACACAGTGGAGATTAAGGGAAAACGAAGTCATTAGAACGACTTTTGAATCATCAGGGAGTTGAATATATAGCTAGATTGAATAGTAGTAGTTGAGGAAGAAATCCACGTCAAATAATAACTCAAGTCCGTATCACAAACAGAAAGTAATAAGAGTAGATTCGTAGAGAAGTGTGTATCGAAAGAGTTACATTACGATAATTGTTGTGTAGCGCGAAAATCGAATCAATTCCACAGGTCTATATCAGCGTTTGGTATCATCATAAAATTTCAACAACATATCTGAATGCACTAACCGAAAAGTTTACACGTTGGATGCGTCTACACTGTATCATGGATCGAAAGGATTCAAGTGACTAATATCAGGAAAGAATATCGCTTCAAGTATTATTTACATCTAGAATTCTCCAAGTTACATCGAGGTGGACATGAAAAGCTGTCGAAATAGCGAACTCAAGATAATGGAATGAATTTGTATATTAATGCACAATACGCTTGCAATTTATCTCTAGATGTCGAAAATCTAATGCACAAAGCAATGTCGGTTGAAGGTTTCAGTACCGAATGAAAGTCGTATGGGTATCAATGAGGTACGAGCTATTGAGTTTTCAACTAATAATGGTTACTCTCCTCGTGGGTACATATAAGAATAAGGTTTCAAGAGTCATAAGCAATAAAGGAATAGTCGTCAGATGTTACCGTCTTCTGTCTCAAGTCGCATCTAAAGTCACTTCGAGGTTTCGATAAGAACTGCGATGATAAAGAATTCAAGGATAAAGTTTAACTCGGAAAACTATCTGCTGTGAAACGCTCATGGCAATTGTGGATACAATCAAGGAGGGATATGTTAAAATATACGAAATCGGATATAATGAAGTTTGGGAAATCAAATTCTTCTCGTACTAGAATATATGTCTTACCGAAGGAACGTGTCGAAGTTCACAATTATATTGGAACTGAATAGATATAAATCAAAGTAGAAATCTTCTTCTGTAACCGAATGTGAAGTAGATGGAAATTTCTCGAAGTAATTGGGAATACGTTAGAGTTGACAAGGCATCATCTTAAAGAACATTTGATTTGATTGAGATAATAGAGAAAAGAGTTTCTATAGTTTGTATAGATTGACTGATAAGGAAACCAACTAGTTTACAACTCCAGATAGTTTTTGATAGCATTGATTTTCTATGAAGGTACTCGACCAATATCACCGGTAGTAGTATGTGGAAACCTCACATGGTTTCGAGATCATTGGTTATCAAATGATTGGTAAAAATCTAGAATCGGATAGTTTTTCTCCTCGGGGAGATGAATACATCACGAGTAAACTTTCGGGGCGAAAACGATACGTTCACATCATCATGAACTAGTTTCGGTTTGAGTGATTTTCAAGAATAAAAGTGATTATGATGAGAAACAAAAGAACTCTAATTGGAGAGAGCACGTCGTAAAGGCTTCATATATCAACTCCATCCATAGCTTTGAGAGAACACAATTTCAAGTGAGCTAGTTCCGACCAACTCGAGGTTAAACAACAGAGTTTGTGTGGTGCTCGAGAAAAACGTTTTGGCAATGATTTGATTTGAGCAGATTAGTATAAATTCATTATAAAATCGTGAAAAAAGTTTCGGGGTCTGATACCCGCGTGACAACTAGATTTCGACATTCTGAACAACTTTGCAGAAGAAACCAAATCTTGAAAACGAACAGAGATAGGAGAAAATTGACGATTTCTGTTGAGACTGAAATATGCTACCGAACCTAATGTTTATCTTCAAGTTTCGATACGAGAATCCTTTCAAAAGAATTTGGCGAGAATTAATGTTTCCCTTCGAGTTTTAAAATAATGAAGCAATCGATAGATACAAATTTCTTGGAATTCGGTTTAGACAATCTCTTGATGTAGAATCGAGCATCAAACTTTTTTGTAATAATATATGAATGAATGAAAAGATTTCAAAAAAAATGTTATGATGAAGATAAACGAAAGATAGTATTTTCGTCGAAGATAAAGTAAGCTAGTCTTCAAATCCATCTCCAAAGCTTACACGAAAGTCCTTCCACAAGAGCGTCACGTACGGTAGGATAGAAATTTGAAAGTAAGAAGATTGATAAATCGAAATGAATTACACCATGAATGTCGTGTGATTAGCGGAATCACGATGGAAATGATTCTAGTATGGCACGTAGATGAGGGATCTAAAGAAAAGACGTCGTCTCATACACATTGGCTCCTCAAGTTTATATCACAATGGTAACATTTAATGATTATTGAAGTCGGAGTATAAGAGTTTAAACAAAATTTGATTCTAAATAAGAGATGAGGTGATAAAGAAATGAAGAGTAAATAAGATAAAAATTCCTTCGGCGTCGAAAGCGGTCGTAGGTCGTCATCTCCTGAGGCGATACAGTCGTTGCGTAAAAGTAGCGAGACGTAAGAAACAAGGAAAGATCCTAAAAGATCTATATGAGGACTCCTAGTTATAGTCTAGGCCAAACCACCTAGTTCTCTATAACCATGTGCTCTGATACCAATCTGTCACACCCCGCCTTTGGCGGAACACAGGGTGTGGCCGATTGGCAATCATCACAACACAGCAATATAATAGAGAAATACTAAATGCAAGAAGTAAACGAAAAGTGTTGTGACATTGCCATTCAACAAGATAAATATCCTTGTCTCATGTACACGTCATACACTACAACAAAATATTCAACAGAAGCGTAAATGATAAATAAGTATATCAAATGGAATAACATAGGCATGCAAGCCCAAAGATGAATTCTAATCTCAACATGACAATAGCAGAAGACTAATGCAATGCAAACTAAGTCTTCTAAAGTCCAACTCGGTCTCAGTCCTAAGCCTGCTCATTACCTGAAAACAAAGCTTAAAATGTCAACACAAAGGTTGAGCGTGTTCACTGAGTAATTTAAGTAAAACAGTTTAAATGATTTACGTAAAATAAAGAATGTTTCTATAAAAAGAAGTTTCCATTTGTAGAAAGCTTCTTGAAATAGCAAGTGATTCTCCAAATAGTAATAGTAGTTCAAATAGTGTAACTAATGCATAAAGTAAGTAAAACAGTAGCAACATCAGTAAAAGCCATTACTGATTGTATCGGTAGTTACCTTAACCAATAGGAAGTGTGTGTCAGTAGTTCCGTTAACTGACTGTAATGTCTTACGGGTCGGTGGGGAACGGTCCACACAGTAAGACTAATCATGTAGTGACCATTTAGCCCTTTGGCACCATGGTCTGTCTGTCACTAGTAAGTCCACTCTACTAGTGTGTATGTATGTAGTGTATATGGGGGGGGGGGGGGTCACTACCCATGTAGTCACAGTATGTCAACCATCTCGTTTGAAAACAGTTTTGTATGCATTAGGTGTTCGTTACACTTTAGTAATTGATTTGTTTCTCAAAACATTTCATTATGAAAAGCAATTTAGGTAAGCTTTGTCTCCCCCAAATTTTGCACAAATAAGTGAAAACAGTAAAAACATAGGGGCAATGAACTCACCTCAAAATAAGAAATAAACGAAACTACTCAAGTAGTTTAGATGTGTGTATAAACGGTAGGTCACAAGCTAAGTCCCGACTAGATGATGAGCTTCCCTAAAAGTATATAAATATGGAGTCGTGAGCATCCATGTTTTCAAGATTTAATCACATTTTATGCATTATTTAGGATGTCCGATTAACCAACTCGATTCGTTTAAACTCGTTTTAGAAATTACAAATTTTAGACAAGAACGTTAAAAACTCAGCAAGTACCACATGTTACTAAATCTATCATATCTAGAGTTTGAAAATGAGTTGGACCAAGAATCTTATATATTCGGAAAGAAGACTCAGAGAGCTACGTCCTGGAATCTGGAATCAGTTCAGTTGAGTTAATTAAGACCAAGATATGATCGAAACAAAACAGACATTGTAATCTGTCCAAAATGTTAAATTTTATAACTTGAGTTGTAAAACGATTTCAAAATAACCGATGAACATTTAAACGAGTTTAAGACTTCTTAATATGTTTAGGACCTGCTATTAAGTAATAATAAACAATTCCACATTATAATATTGTTTGCTAAAACGTTAGACAAAATGAAGTTGTAGAATTCTAACGAAACCGTTACAGAATTCAGATTAGACCAACATTAGCATTTGCACGATTTGACTAACTTATACTTAGAATTAGATATCGAGACTACCGGGGTTGGAAAGAATATTCAAAGAACTACAACTTTGGTTTAGACGTCATTTCAAAATACCAATTTGTGAGCCACTTATGACCTCGCGAACACAGAACAACAAATCTGATTGGAAGCAGCAACTTTTACTACATGACCCGTATGCACGTTTAAAAAAATATCAAACGATCGCATAAAATTAACATCACCTCCAGATCTTGTATTTGATATATAAACAAGGACTTCATGTTTTAAAATCTCCATTTATACGCTTTTAAGACATACAACAAGTGAGCACAAATTCGGATATAGATAACTAACACAAAACTCAGTTTAGGCCAATGTTCACTAAAAATCAGTTTCAGAGAGTTTGGAAATGAATTAGACGATGAGCCTTACATTTTTGAAAACTAGACTCCGAGAGCTTCAATATGGACTAAAGAATCGATCAGTTTGGACATTTTATCATCAAGTAATGGCCTCGTGAACACAGAACAAAATTCTGATCAGCAAACAGAAATTTTTGCAACGATACTCTAACATACAAAACGTTTCATAAGCATACGCAACCTTAGATTTTAAGACCTGAACTCGAAACGTATTTAAATACTCTTACAAACAGATTACTCGATTGAAATTCACCAAACCGCAATATCCCAAACTCGTTTCACAACCAAACTACTAGACACCTTTTTAAACACAAACTCTAATTTCAAAACTTAAAAACCAATACTAAATCAACTTCAGAATTAACGAAACCATAATAATAACGACATAAGATAAGATAAATATGAACTTTAGACAAGAAAATTACCTAAAACAAAACGAAAGAGAGACACACGAACATGTGTGTTATGGTTGAGATCAAACCGAAAAGGAGACAAATATATAATGATCAACCGAATACTCCTTGACTCTTGGCTGCTTGCTGCCCGAAACAAAGGAAAAGAAGATGATGGAGGCTGATGTTGCTGCTGGAGTCGAACAAGAACAAAATAAGGGAGGGGGTCGATCAATCCAATTTGCTGGTCTTCTCCTTTGCTGGTCGAACAAAGGAAACAGATGAAGAAATCTTGGTGTCGACTGAATATTAGATTAGGGATTAGAAATTATTTAGTTATTACTTTGATGGGTTAAACATGGGTATGGGTTATATGGATAATCCAATGGATCTGGTTACGGACTAAGCGAGAACAAAATGAACTAGATTAAATTCAAACATTTTCTCGTAACAATTAATGACTCGAGAATTTCTATTATTACGGATGAGAAATAAAATAAACTCGGAAATACTAATATTAATTAAAATAGAAAGTTTACATTTTCCGTTATAATTAAATAATTAAGAACCATTCACCAAACGTTAAATTTTTGTTTGTGTTATACGTAGAAGCTCATCTAGCGGGGTCTACTTACTTGTGCACCTAGAGTATTATACATATCCTACAATGTATAAATGAAACACACATGAAATCATAAATATTACACATAAAAATAGTATAAAGCAACTTTATGAAAAGTTTTTAATAAGAGTCGGTAATGAGCTACAGGCACACTAGACTAACTAGAGACGCAAAAATTGTCGGTTGTCACATGCATTCTTTACTTATTTTCCTTTAGCATATTCTTGTTCATGTACTTACGAAAATTTTTACGTCGCAGATCCGTCATGTCTCAATCGTCACGTTCGCACTCTCTTTCACGAGCCGTCTCTCCACTGCACGAACCCTCTGAGGGCCATACGGCCTCCGAGAGTCAGCGTCACCAGACGACTGACCCGACGTAGGACACGTCAATGACTATCAGCAGCAGTAACGGGTCTAGCCCGAGGACGGTGTTGCCTCCTCCCCGATCGGCACCCGTTACAGCACCACCTCAGCCCCAAGGGCCCCGCGCCGGGATGGCTGCGCGTCAGCAACCGGACCCGTTCCGGCCTGCACCCCCTCAGTCCTTCGTGGACCCATACGATCCCGCCATGCGCACTCCGGTCATGGAGCGCTACGCGTGGGAACGTCACTTCATGGAGGAGAGGTGGCGTGCCCAGGAGGCCGGAACCTCCCGACCTATGTTGCCACCCACTCTTCAGCCTCCTCCACCGGCCGCATTTCTCCACCTACACCGCGAGGTTCGGGCCCTCCCCGAGGACTCTACCTTTTCGAAGTCTCTGACGCCGCGCACAAGCTGGCGGAACAGTCGATCCGAACTATCGCATCGGCTCGAGCCACTGCACGTACTGTGCAGCGCCTTGTCAGCGTGTGCTTCGTCCTAGGGGCTTTGGTAGTGGCTATGGTAGCCAAGGTGTTTCTGGAGAGGCGCCATTAGTTCATTTTCCTTATTGTACTGTAGGCCGAGTTGTAATTTTTCAATGTACACAACTTCGGGCCATTTTTTATTATTTCCTCATGTATTGTACTGTACTTCTCTTATTTTGAACCTTGTATTCAACTCTATATTAACGAATGAAGTTCCATTTATTATTATCTATTGTTACTTATCTTGTGAATCTTGTATTGTGTTGAATCTTTTTCTTACGTATGAATCCGAACGGTGTGAATCTCTTGAAACTTTGTCGTGCGTGTACTATCTGTTCTATTACCTTACTCTTGCGTAGTTGTTAACTTGTTCATTGAATCATGTTCTTATCATACTCTAATCGTGCGTTTCTAAATTAAATATGTTGTCTGTTGTAGAATCATGACACCCCGTACCAACGCCGCAATCATCGCTGAGCAAGTCGCTGAACAGTTGCAAGCAGCGATGCCCAACATGATCGCCCAGATCACTGCAGGAATCAATGCTAATGTCAACAATCACCAGCAGCAACAGCAGCAACAGCAACAGCAACAGCAGCAGCAGCAGCAACAGAACCACCAGAACCAACCCCTGAACCCACCAGCCTGCACCTACAAAAGCTTCATGGCTTGTAAGCCTAAGGAGTTCCATGGCACATCTGGTGCCGTAGGCTTGGTGTCCTGGTTCGAGAGCATCGAGTCGGTGCTGCACATCAGCGGATGTGCTGAAGCAATGAGAGTGCAGTACGCCTCATGCATATTGCACGGGAAGACACTGACTTGGTGGAACAATGTGGTCCGCAATAGGGGACGTGAGACCGCTAATGCTCTCACATGGGAACAATTCAAAACCCTCCTGATTGAGGAGTACTGCCCCAAATGGGAAATCAAAAAGCTCGAAGCCGAGCTCTGGGATCATGAGATGGTCGAAAACGACATCGAAGGGTACACTGCCCGATTCCACGAGTTGGCTCGACTTGTCCCAAGGCTAGTAACTCCAGAAGAGAGCAAGATCGACCTGTACATCTCTGGTGTTGTTCCTGAAATCAGAGGAATGGTTCTCACTAAGGAACCCCAGACCCTCCAGAGTGCTATCATCCTAGCTCACCGCCTCACGAGCGACCTACTCACCGCCCCTGCCTCATCCAAGAAGGAGTCGGGTGAGAAAAGGAAGTCTGACCAGACTCCAAGGCGGAGCGATAGGAACAAGAAGAAGAAGACCACCCGCAATCTTTCCATAGCAGCCGTAGCACCGCCACCGCCACCTCCACCAGCTGGAAACCGATATACGGGGACGAATCCCAAGTGCAACAAGTGCAATTTCCACCACCACGGTAACTGCCCCGTGTGTCTAAAGTGCCAGAAGGAAGGGCATTTTGCCAGGTACTGCACGGAGAAGTTGGCAGCTCCAGGTCCGAAGCCGGTGTGCTTCGAGTGCGGAAGTGATCAGCACCTCCAGAATGCTTGCCCCAGACTCCGCAACGCTCAACCTAACCGAGGCGGGCAAGGCCGAGGATGTGCATTCGCACTCACAGCTGAAGAGGCACGGCAGGATCCGAACGCGGTGAACGGTACGTTTCCTGTTAACAATCATTATGCATCTGTTCTGTTCGATTCTGGTGCCGAAAGGAGCTTTGTGTCCTTAGAATTTAGACCCCTTATTAACTTAGGATCTAATATTCTTAAGGATAGCTTCACCATAGAGTACGCTAACGGTCAGGAGTTCGAAGCTAAGGATATAATCATAGGATGTTCCATATGCCTGTCCGATAAAACTTTTCCTATCGATTTAATCCCTATCGAGCTGAAAAGCTTTGATGTCATCGTCGGAATGGACTGGCTCTCTCGTTTCCGAGCCGAGATCGTCTGTTTTGACAAACTCATTCGCATCCCTCTTTCCGACACCGAAACCTTAATCGTTCAAGGAGACAAACCCGGACGTTCACTCCGTCTCGTGTCGTCCATCAAAATGCGTAAGTACCTCGAGAAGGACTGTGACGCATTTCTTGCTCACGTTGTGGAACGTAAACCCAAGGAGATCCGTATTCAAGATATCCTGGTAGTCAAGGATCACCCTGAAGTCTTTCCCGAAGATTTGCCCGGGTTACCTCCGCATCGACATGTGGAATTCCGGATAGACCTCATTCCTGGTGCAGCACCGGTCGCTAGGACACCGTACCGTCTAGCCCCACCGGAGATGCAAGAGCTGTCTAAACAGCTTCAGGAACTCTTGGATCATGGTCTTATTCGTCCTAGCTCGTCACCTTGGGGAGCCCCTATACTCTTCGTTAAAAAGAAAGACGGATCCTTTCGTATGTGCATCGACTACCGTGAACTGAACAAGCTGACCGTCAAGAACCGATACCCACTCCCGAGGATCGATGACCTCTTCGACCAGTTGCAGGGTGCAACTTACTTTCCGAAAATCGACCTCCGTTCGGGTTATCATCAGGTTCGTGTCAGTGAAACCGACATTCCAAAGACTGCCTTTCGTACCCGTTATGGTCATTACGAATTTCTCGTCATGCCATTCGGTCTAACCGCATTACTATAGTGGGATTTCAAAGAAATGGGCTTCATTTTTTAAGCTTCTTATTACAAACGCACCAGCAGTGTTCATGGACTTTATGAACCGGGTGTGTAGACCTTACCTGGACAAATTTGTGATCGTGTTCATTGATGATATTCTTATCTACTCGAGAAACAAGGAGGATCACGCGAAACACCTGAAACTCATCTTAGAACTCCTCCGAGAACAGAAGCTGTACGCCAAATTCTCTAAGTGTGAATTCTGGCTCCGGGAAGTACATTTCCTTGGTCATGTGGTTAACCAAGATGGGATCCATGTGGATCCGGCTAAGATAGAAGCGATCGAGAAATGGCAAGCCCCGATGACTCCTACGGAAATTCGTCAATTTCTAGTGTTGGCCGGCTACTATCGAAGGTTCATCGAGAATTTCTCGAAGATCGCTAAGCCGCTCACCGAGCTCACCCAGAAGAATAAGGATTTTGTTTGGGGAACAAAGCAAGAGGAATCCTTCCAGAAACTCAAGCACCAGCTTTGTCACGCACCGATTTTGTCTTTACCAGAGGGCACGGATAACTTCGTTGTATTCTGCGATGCATCCCATCAGGGACTTGGGTGCGTTCTCATGCAGAAAGACAAAGTCATCGAGCGTATTGGTCCAGTAGCTTATCGACTCCAACTCCCGCCTGTTCTTTCCAATGTTCATAACGTGTTCCATGTCTCACACTTGAAAAAGTGCCTATCCGATGAGACCATCGTCATCCCACTCGACGAGGTCAAAATCGACAACAAGCTCAATTTCATCGAGGAACCGCTTGAAGTTGTAGACCGAGAGGTCAAGCAACTCAGACAAAGTCGTGTTCCTATTGTCAAAGTTCGTTGGAACTCTCGACGTGGTCACGAATTCACATGGGAACGTGAAGACCAGATACGTTAAAAGTATCCTCATTTGTTCAAAGATACTTCTACCTGATGTGACGAGTCAAATTTCGGGACGAAATTTCTTTCAACCCGGGGATGATGTGACAACCGTCTAAAAATCAGGTACTTGTTCAGTTATTATATCGGTTCAATTCTCTAGTTACTCTTTCTCGTGTTCACTTTGTTCTAGTTCGAAATTGTTGAGTCTGTACTTTGACGGAACTAGTGTCGGAATAACTCCCGGAATCAATTTTATAAGTCCTAATACCAAGAAAACAACTATTGAACTTTCCTAAGTTCATAACAAATCATACTTAAGAACTTTCAATTAACAAAAAGGTCCAACGAAGCAATAACGTAAAAACGAAAAATCAGAAAAGCTGAAAATCAGCCCGGTGCGCAGCACCTAGCTGCAGATTTCAAAAAAATTATATTTTCAGTCCTTTTCTCGTTTTTATAAACCACCAACCAATTAAAAACGACTTCAACCACTCATTACTGCAAGTTAACAGTCCCAAGAGCAGAATTATTATTACCTTTTCTTTTCCATTTCCTTTTTCATTTTACTAAATCATTTTACATACACAAAAACACACACAATCCTTTTCTCTCTAATTTTCTCTCAAGAACTCAAGAAAACCAGAGAAATTCCACCATCAAAATCCACTTTTAGACCATATAAACCGTTCTAACCATCAAGAGAATCAAATGGGTGTCGTTTATACCGAAAAAGGACCAAGTTTGTAAAGATTTTTGAAGCATAAATCCGACCAAACTCATCATCCAAGCTTTTCATTCGGTAGAAATCTTAATCTTACCTTTATTTACTGTTTTTACTAATTGCATGTAAGATCTAAACAATAAAAATGAGTTTTTATAAAGATTTATATCACTTTTTAATACAAAAACGATTTTTATCAAAATAATACTTAGATCTATGTTTTTGTGGATAAAAGTTGTTTAGAAACTATAAAAATGGTGTTTTATAAGATATCTACTGGTTGCATGTCGAAATCTTTGAGTCACAAAACCTTTTTAGCAAGAAAAACACAAAACGGGAAAAGAGAGCAGCTAGGTGCGCAGCACCGAGCTGCTGTTCCTCCCAAAAATCGTCGTTTTACTCGTTAGAAACTTATATATACATTCTGGACTTTTTCTAATGTTATAAAGGGACTGAGATAAATAGAAACTATAATAATGGTGACTTGTTTTGGACTCTATGGACTCGTTATTAAGTTATTATGTGTATAAACATGTTTTGTGAGCGGAAATGGTTGTAGGTTTTGGACACGAAATTTGGGCGCGGAAGCGCTGCCCAAATTTCGTTAGAAAATCTAAACCATTTCAGTAACCTAAACATGTTTATCATATTAATAACATCACCTTTGAACTTTCGAACTAAACATAACGTTAACCGCTTCGGACCAATATTGGACTTAACACTTAATTTTAAACAAAAGTTACATAAATCTCATATATATAAAGAACCTAATAAGATAATAACTTTTGGACAATCTTGGTATTCTTTAGGCATTCCGTGATTTCCCGGCTCCTTTCCGACCGATTTCGAGTTCACTTTCTTCGCAAACCGGGAGTTACAACCCCATTGTTTTACTTTTGTACATTTAAACTTTATTTGGGGGAAACATAAGATCACATGTTTGTAACTATCAACACTATTTGCAACTTATTTGAAACTGTTCGAAACTTGGTACTTTTGAAACTTATTTGAAACTGTTCGAAACTTGGTACTTGTACAAACTATTATGCGTATTTGTGTTATTGCCTTAGCGGGTTAACTAAACTAGGATACTTGTTAGCGACCAATCCTTGATGGATATATAAGCCCGTAAGAGTTCAGTACAGTTTTAGCAACTTTGTTCAATTGCCCGTTTTTGGTTCAAGTTTACTTATACACTATTAGCAACAGCCGTTAGTCATATGAGCATCGATACTTAGGAGCGGTCACTCCTTACTAAGGGTTAGCGTCCCAAGTACATATTACTACCACACTGAGGTTCAATCAATTAAACATTTTTGGGCTAGTTCAGGACCATACAATCGGTTTAGTGTATACTTACTACTTATATTATGCCAATTGATTGATACGAGTTACCTATTTAGTTAAACACATATCCCATACGCATATACACACTTTTAGCGCCTGGATTCCGCTACAACTTTACTATACGAGTTTATTTAATTACTTTACTCGCGTACGTACAAACTTTATTATTTACATATATGTTCAAACGTCGACTCGTTCTTTTACTCATGACGTCAATATATGTTTTGGCAACTTACTACTTTTGGTAACTTACTACTTTTGGCAACTTACTATTTTTGGCAACTTTTTATTTTTGGAAACTTCTCTCGAAACTCTAAAATGTAACTCACTCACTACTTTATGTAGTTGACACTTTATCTTATGTTTCAGGAAATTAATGTAAGCGTACGGAATGCATGGCAAATGAGGGTCGATATGGTCACGTGAGGCACTTATTGGGAAAGACCTTTCATTTTGGGAATTTTTAATTGAAACTTGTACTTGTATTTTGTTTTGAAACTTATGAACTGCTTGGTTGTTGAATCTTGAACAATTTATTTTTAATCGAAATGACTTGAATCGTTTATATTTGCTTATGACCGTGTAATGATATTTCCAGCTCTCACATTCCGTGTTTCCGCTATAGCGGGGTGTGACACCAATCCGAAAATAGAACTTGAAATTGTATCAAAAATGATAAACAAATGAAAAACTGTGAAAAACTTGCTACCGATTTCTTCCAACTTTGAGATTATGATGTTACTTCCATTCTCCCTTCTCCAATGATTGAGATTTTAAAGACAATTCATAAGATAATGATGAGAGACCCTTATTACTGTCCAAAATCGTCCTTCATATGCAGTCCCAAAAGGCCCTTAAGTTTCCTTCATCAATGACAATTAAAACACAAACTTGTAACAGCAATTAGCCCCAGTTGCGGCGCATGTGTATATTGGTGCGCTGCAGTTGGTGATCCGTGGGCTCCAACAAGTTCAGCTATGATCATGTGCGCCACATATTTGGTGGATGCCCAACATCCAAGTCTTGCAACTTCCCAACTTGTTTTACTTCGCATCTCTTAGTCCCAAAACGACTTCTTTTGTTCAAAATATGACCAAAAACCTAAAATACATACTTTACACAAACATAAGTATAAAACGGGTCTTTCCATTACTTTTTGAACTAAAAACATAACAAATATCGCGATAAAATAGTCATATAAATGAGCGATATCAAACATCCAACCTTATCACCAACCTAGGATATATAACCCCTATTCTACTACAAGATTGCTAAACCGCCACTGGACTATCAATACCACTACTATCTATATTACAAGATGTATTTTTTCGGAATTTACAGTCGCAACGGGATCAACTAACTCAAAGTCGTTTGAGCGCCATAAGCAAAACATTGAACCTTTTTTTTTCCCAAATTGGAATCTGAAGCTTGTTACATGGTGTGAGGGGCCCTCCCTTGGTTATCTACCGTGATTTTATGAGTTTGATTAATCAAATAACTCCAAGAGATTTAGATGTTTTGCCAAAACATGAATTTCTTGATTCTTTTTTTAACCATAAACGTCAAGGGTTTTGACTGTTGGTATAAAAGCGGACCATACCCACTTCAATATCATTACATATTATTGAAACTAAAATATATGATATATATATATTAATCTAAATTTATAAGATACAAACACTTCCACAAATCAAAATTACAATAATATACCAATCTAATAAGTCTATGTAGACTAGGGATGTTCGAAATATTCCGAAATCGAATAACTGTCCTAGAAACCGAAAAACCGTTCCGAGTTTTAGGGTAACCGAACCGATTTTATTTTACTTTTTGGTTTGGTTAACCGAACCGGGTTTTTTTCGGTTTTCTGTTCGATTACGGTTCATGATTTTGGAAATGGACGATTAACCGAAAAACCGATAAATTTTAAAAGTATATATATATATATATATATATATATATATATATATATATATATATATATATATATATATATATATATATATATATATATATATATATATATATACGTCTTTATATTATATATGTATAAATGTATAAATTTTTGAATAATTGTATTAACAGTTTTAGCTTTACAAAGTCTAAAGTTACTAAGCCCACTTGGACACTTATATTGTTTCTTACTCTTATGAGTGTTTCATATATATTGCTTTTACCTTTCACTTTTACACAGAACTCACATGATGGTAAATTAAGGTTTAAGTTTCTCTCTGCAGACCTTATCCATCTAGTCAAGAATCAACATATGGTAATTTGATTTTGTCCCATTTTAAAACTTATATGTAGTTATGTACTTATGTTGATCTTATTGTTCTACTTTTAGTACCAAGTATAGTCAAAATGTAGATTTATGTGTCTAAGTTGTTTAGCTACATGGTAATTGACATCTTGAATGTGTAAATTATAGATTAAAAGCAAATGGCAGGTTGTAACAAAAATGTTGGTAAAGAGCATGTCGACGAAGACGTTCAAGAAATTGATATGGAAGAGTTTTCAGATATGAAAGGGACCATGAACCTGATGAAAGTGAGCCTATTTTCAAAAGTAAAAAAGAAAAGATCAATTTACTGGACCATTTTGGTAAAACTACCACTCTTTATTATTTTGGTTGCAATTATTGGGGAAGAGTTGTCCGGTATACATCTAAAAATGGGACTAGAGTTTTCAAAAATCATATTGTTAGATGTCTACGTTTTCCTGCCAATTTAGATAAAAAAAAAAAAAAACCAGAAAATCATTGATTATGATACAAACACGGTTATTAATAAGAATGGATTACTTGAAAAATTAAGTACTCCTATGGATGTTTGATCAAGAGAATTCTGGGAAAGATGTTGCATAAATGATTGTGGTGGATGAGTTACCTTTTCTCTTTGTTGAGCGTGCAGGATTTCGTGAACTTTACAAAGTCTTGTGTCCTCATTTTAAAGTCCCTTCACGCTCAACTAGAGATTGTTATGCTTTATTCATTGATGAAAAAAGGAAACTCAAAACTTGTTTTAAGAATTTATCTTCCAAGGTTATTCTCACTACTGATAATTGGACTTCTGGTCAAAATTTGAGTTATATGCGTCTTACAGCACATTTCATCGATGATGATATAACTTGCACAAGAGAATAGTTAATTTGTCCTATTGCAGGACATGGTGGAGATATTATTGGTAGGGTTGTTGAAGAGTGTTTGGTTGAGTGGGATATCTAAAAAGAAGAATCAATCATTGGGGTGGGGGGTGGTGGTGTATTAGAGAGGGAATATTTGCATATGAGATGTGCATCACATGTCTTGAATTTAGTTCTACAAGAAGGGTTAAGTGATATAGATACTTCAATCAAGAAAGTCCGCTCGGATGTTAGATATGTTAGATCCTCTCTTGCAAGGCTTTTAGCACATTCAAAGCTTGCATAGCCGAGGAGATGCTAGAAAGCAAAAAACTGATATGCTTGGATGTTGAAACAAGATGGAACTCAACTTTTTTTATGTTTGAAAGTGCTCTAAAGTTTAAATCGACATTTGATAACATGTAGTCAAAATGTGGTCGTTACATTAAGGAGCTTATTAAGCATGTGGGTGCACCAAGTGATGATGACTGGAAAGTGGTTAGTACCTTTTTACCCTTTCTAAGAATTTTCACGCCACGGTGAAGTTGTCGGGTAGTCGATATTTGACTGATGACTATTAAGATTTATGGGGTTGGGTATATAACTAAAATATTATGTGATAATGAGGATGAAAACATCAAGATGATGGCAAAAAATATGAAGACTAAATATGATAAATATTGGTCTAGTGTTAATAATGTTAATATTCTGTTAGAGTCTGTTAGAATAAATTGCAATTTTAGTTCCTCATGAATAGCCAATTCCGATTTCGTCTTTGAATTTTTTTTTTCCACAATCTTTATGTAACCGTTAAATTACAGTTAGTTTTTACCATTAAATATTAACCGAAATAACTTAAAATACCAAAAATATAATTTAGGTTTCGATTAAGGAAATGAAAAACCAATACAAAAGACTTAAATATAACATACTAAAATTTTACAAGTCAAAATTATACTCATATACGAATCTATTAAGTTTATGTAGACCCTACTAAAAATATAGAGAAGTGAGCAATTCAAAACCCCTATATAGGCCTAAAACCCACTCACTCCTCCTCAGTCATCTCACCTGTCCCCATAATCATATTCTGCAAAATATCCGTCTTTCTTTCTATTCACTCTTTTTCTCTCTCTCTCTCTCTCAAAAAAAAAGAAAAAAAATTAAAGAAAAATGGAAGCTTTTTAAGCTTGATTCTTCCGTTACATTGAGTAGTGGGTTTTGGTTGTTGATCATCACCAGATTTCCTTTGTGCGTTTCTTCAAACAGGTTTGTTTTAGTATTTAAATAATTAAAAAAAGGGTTTTCTCAACACATTCTTTTGTAGAATGGTGAAAAAGAAAGCGAACGAAGTTTTGAAAAAAGAGGAAGATTCTGAAGAGTGGTGTTTTGTCTGCAAAGATGGTGGCGATTTGATTATCTGCGACCATAAGTGAGTTTATTTTTTATTATTTAAACCCTTGTTGTTTTAATGCATGTTTTCTAGACTCTCAAGGGTATAATGGTCTTTTAGGTGTGATTACATACATCAAATTAATTCCCATCAAGGATGTTCATTTTTCATTTAATTTTAAGGAAATTTTGTCTATGATTGTGATCAAATGATTTGAGGGGTGTTTTAAATTTTGGCTATAATTATACTCATCAAAGCATTTACTACAACTCAACTTTGCTTCCCTTTTAATTTTAATAAAGGCTGTTTCGGATTTTGCATATTTTGAGGTGCGTTCTGCGTATTACATATATTTGAACGCAAGTCGCATTTTTTGATGCTTGGATGAAAAACACATCTGCTGTGTTTTGGCTTCTTTTTTTTTGTGCCAGCAACTGCTTAAACGCAATACGCAGAAGCTGAAAAAAATGTAATCCTAAACACCGCTTATTTTTACTTGTTTCAGGGATTGTCTGAAATCATATCATCCTGAATGTGTAGATTTTGATGATTCATCTGCAAAACCTAATAGCCGCTTTATATGTGGTAAGCGGTTTGTACGGTTTTTTTCTTGTTTTTTGCTTTTAGTAATATAAAGCAAGTTGGTTGTGACTTGATAGTTGATATAATTTGATGTTCATTTGTGTTTCCAGAATTGCATAAATGTGATGATTGTCGTAGAAATTCAGATATTCATTGCTATGGCTGTCCAAGAAGTGTATGCGGTCGTTGTATTAAATCTGTGGATTTTGTACTTGTCAAAGGGAAAAAAGGATTTTGTGGTCACTGCTTGAAGCTTACCCTGCTTGTTGAAGAAAATAAAGAGATGGACTCTGACGGGGTATAATTTGAAAATTTATATATATTTTAACCATACGTATGATTTAGTGCTATAGCTGTTTGATAAGTGTTCCAAGATGATGGAATTTACAGGCAATCATTTTTGTTCATCACAACATAATTAATAACTTCGACTATAATAGAAGTATGTGTCCATTATATTTCATCATACTGTAATAGTTTTGCTTGCAATTCTTAACTTGAGTCGTGGTCTTCCAGGAAACAATAGACTTCGACAATCGGGAAACGTATGAGACTCTGTATAAGGAATATTGGGAGATCATCAATAGTGACGAAAAGTTGACCCTCGAGGTTCTAAAATCCGCCAAAGAGCAACTAAAATCTGGAATAGATTATGATTCAGAAAAGTTTGATGACAGTGATGAGTACCATTGTTCAGATTCGGACGAAAAAGATGAAATAGAGCCACATGATTCTGGAAAAAAATTGAAAAGATCAAAGCCCGAACCTTCCAAGAAAAAAGTCAAAACAAAAGTCAAAATAGAAGCAAAAACCAAGTCAAGCAAGGAAGAATTTACTGGCTGGGGATCAACACGACTCATGCAATTTCTTACAAATATAGGGAAAGATACAACTATCGCATTGTCTCAACGGGAGCTTGAAAGGATCATAAGGGATTATAGTAAGGATAAAAATCTAATCCAAAAGAAGAAGACTGTTGAATGTGATGAATGGTTACGTTCTGTTTTTAAGAGAAAAACAATAAAGATTAATAGAATCTTTGACTCTTTGGAAACTCATTTGGCGGAGAATCAGGTGTCATCAGATGAAGACGAAGAAGAAGATGAAGATGAAGATGAATTAGGGTATGATGTAGAAGATAATGACCATGAGGAGTCGGTAGTCCCTAAGAGGAAGAAAAAGAATAACGGAGAGAAAATGGTAGAAAAAAAAGAGCCAGTTATGGATGCTATACAATACCATTTTGCATCAATTGTTCCTGATAACATTAGGCTTGTGTACTTGAGAAGGAGTTTAGTGCAGAAATTTGCAAAAGATTCCGAGACTTTTGAGAGTAAGGTGATTGGAAGTTTTGTGAGAGTTAAAGAAGATGCAAAATGTGGCTTTTCAAGGGGTTCTTATCAGCTAATGCAAATAACAGGTTTCTTTTGTAGCCGTGTTTTATCTGTTTCATCTCTGATTATATGAATTTTGGTGACGTTTTTAATGCTCTTAATGTATGACCGATTTCACTTACACGTAAATTTCATAAATTTATATAAACACCAATATTAGTAGACCCAACCATAGTTGACTTAACGAACTAAAGGATTTCAGCTTCAGTTATCCACTTTTTTGGTATTTTATTTTAATGAGGTTGTTATATATTAATGTATGACGATGATAATTTAACTTTGGTGTAATGTATTTTCAGGGGTAAAGAAATGTTTGGATGGTGAAAATGACCAAACTTTTGACCTGCAAGCTTTATATACGGATATTCGCATCAATACACTGTCAGATGATGACTTCTCTGAGGTGAAAGAGTTACTACAGCTCACAACATATATATAAGACGCTTTTATAACCCGAACATAATTTTTGAACATGTCTGTTATATGAACACTTAAAATGGTGACACATGCCACATTTGATAAATGTTGCTGTAGATGCTGATGAATGAGAGTGTCCTTCCACCTTTTCTTGTTTTTTTTTTATTTATTAAAATTAGTAATTGTTCTAATAGACCTTGTTAATTTCAGGAAGAATGTCAAGATTTGAAAACTAAAGTGAAGTCTGGCGTACTCAATAAGCTTGAATTGGTAAGCATTCACGCCAACTGCACCAACTTGTTTATGATATTGCTAATCTACCAAACATCATTTTTCGTACATTATATAGTTTTGATTATTTTAGGAAGATTTAGGTGCTAAAGAGGTTATTTTAGGTGCACAAGCACTAAAGAGAGATAACATCATACTCATAAAGAATCTTCCGTAAAAGACCAAGTTACAAAGAAACGAATTATAAATTTTTGGTATCTGTGACATTCATGGTAGCATAGAAGCATAAAATAGTTTAAATGTCTAGGCTTAATGAAGTTTGCAAATGCAATCGTAAGTAACTGTTGCCATTTAAATAATTAAAAACAGAAGGAAATATATTTACCCAATTTTATGCAAACCTACTTCAAACGATTCTGATGCATAGAATTCTTTATGTTTTTATTTTTATTTTGGAGATATTGTTTTTACTGCAAGTGAACTGTATTCAACAAATGCATACGTACATAAATACGAAATTAAACAATTTTACTTGTATGACAGGTTGCACTTGAAGAGAAGGCTAGGAGTCTGCACAAGGACATTGTATCACATGTACGTTTGTGAAACATACATATATAAATATTTATTGCAAAACCTTTGTCATAATAAATTATATTTTTTATCTTTTGTCATTTAGTGGCTTCCTCGAGAGCTGACTTTATTAAAACACCGTATCGATCAAGCGAATGAAAAAGGACGGCGAAAAGAATATCCTCTTTTAGTAGTTGGTAAAGTTTATTTCTATGAATGAAATACGTGCTTGGCTCTTCATGGAGGCGCACTTCGTCTGAGGTAGCAATTTAGAACCATTTACTTATTAATCGGTTGATCCAGGCTATGATTTATCTGATAGTATTCCAAAGTAAACGTCCGAAATCACTTTATTCAAATTTAGATCATTTTAAATGGATTGACACACTTTTCAACTATTGAACTTTTTTTGGGTATAAAAAATGTTTCGGTCCGGTTTGACCATTGTACGCTTATTTTTATTCCACCTCTAATTAAATCGTAATGTGAACCTTAACCTGCGTGCCTATTATACGCTGTTTGAGTACTTGGAAAGACAGAAATTCTTACAAAACCCAGAAAACCAGTCAAAGTTACTAGAAAAGATCCCAACTGTGATTCCAGATGTTGATGAATCTGGACCGATTGAAGATGACAAGAAAGATTCACCAAAATCTATTCTAACACATGCGTTGCCTGGAAATTTTAAAGATATTGGGATCACTTCAGGTATGTTAAATGCTTTGTCTTTATATTTTAGAGAGAGAACACCACTCTATAGAAAGCCTTCTTTTTGCACATTGCTTTTGCGCTTTTATTCTTGATTATTTTGCTGCGTTTTGCCAAGCACAGACATAATATTTAATTAAACTTATTTGTGCAGAAGAGATCAAACAAGAATTGCCTGCGTCTGAAACATATGAAATGGCGATGAAACTAGATAAATTTTTCACTTCCCTGGAGATGGAACACAAATTGAGAAAACCAGCTGTGGTCAAAAATCCTGGTCAGTTATTTGACTCTAGTAATGAAAAGTCGACCATTGACATAAGCAAGGAGGAGCTGGAAGATACCGAGAGCTCCCAATGGTTTGTTACAAGCCTATATGGTGGTGAAAAGATAGGGCCCGTTTCATTGTCAGTTCTCAAGAGCTGGAGCAAAAACCAAACCGCGTCGAAATCCAAGATCTATAAGACAACTCAAACCGAGGAACACGCCATACCGCTGTCTGCTGTGCTTCATCTCGCTTTCCTTAGAACATAATGTTTCCGTGCTTCTTTTGAGACTTGTGTTTTTACCCTGCCTTAAGTGAAACTAGTATGTGCAGTTTCTAGTATTCAAGTCTATTAGTGGTTTACTTACTTTATAAGGGACCATAGGTTTTGCGAACAAGGTGTTTTTTGCTTTTTAGTCATCATTGGGAAGAATGGTCTCTGTATGTTTGAACTTTGAACTATTGGTAGTTTGTTTAAATTGTTTATGCTTCTAATTTGGCGTTTTGTTCTCGAGCTCTCTTATACACTACAAGGATTAACTAGCGTTGCTAATTGATCTTAGTAGTAAAGAGGTTTAAAAGTTTTATGCACTAAAATACACTTCCAGTAAGTTGCAACAACTTTTACTATTTGAATCCCTTAAGTTTTTATAAAGATTTAATAAAAAGACCCGCGATCCCATAAAAAGACAGGAAAAAAAAATCTATTTTCTGAGATTGGAAATAAATATATCAAATTTCTCCAAGATAAATTGATGTTCCAAACCAACAAGAATTTTCTTTTTGTTACTTTGAAAGTAAATTTTGTTACTTTGAAAGTCGATGCTTCAACTTCAGCCATTCGAATTTTTGATATATATGTATATTTTTTTTCTTATCAAATGAATGACATCTTCTAAAAATCCTAGCTATTGTTAGCATGACATTGAGGAATCTCATCGCTATTACTCAAACAAACATCTTGGCCTATACGGAGCGGTATCTCACTGATGGCTCGGGACCCCCGCAACCCCTTCCACCTAAGCTGGGCATGAAAGGTCCAAAGCAAATCCTAGTTTTTATTTTTAGGATTTCTTTTTTTTTTTAATTATATTTTTAAATAGATGAAAGAGGTCGTGTTTAGTGGTAAATTAGTAATATCGCGTGTGTTGCTTGAAATAAATCAAGGTACAAAGAGTCTGTATAGGATGTGCAACATTTCAAAAACATATGCGCTGGGAACAAATTACTACGGGAGATCATTCGAAGGTTTTGTTTCTTCAACTACTACAATAACACTATGAGGTTATGACAAAAATGTGTAAAGTTTACATGAGAGTCTAGGTTTCAACAGTTTCTTTCCTATAAGCATGTAATCTCTCTTTCAGTTTCTTACTCTCTTCAAAATTTGCTTTCCTCTTCACAGCTTTCTGCAAAAGGCAACCGAAACAAGTATGTAAAAAAAACACCAACTAAAACCTCGTTCTATAACAAGTGTTCAAGAAAGCTTACTTGTTGTCGAAAACACTTATCGAGCTTTATCTTGAGATCTGTGCACTCACCCACAAATTTTCCATACGGATGATCATTATGGCACTTCTGAAAAAGTTGGATTATCTACACCAATTACAAGACAAAAGGAGGTAACAATATCAGTTTGATCCTCTCAGGGATTGGCTATTTGAATGCATCACCCAATTATGAATAAAAGTAGTCGCATATAACCAATACGACCCACATTTATATTCTTAAACTTGTTAGAAAGACACATAACACAAATGGATAGTAAGCAACCAAAGGAAGTGGTACATAGTAAGCAACACAAATGGATAGTATCTAAATCAGTTACGTTAAATATTCCTATTCCATTTAAATGATACCAAGGAATGTATTATAATATAGTTTTCTGTTGGTATGCTAATCTATGCAGAGAATCAAGTATATAAGGTAATGAAAAATGCATATATCTTTCTGTGGTTTATCACCCTGAGATGTATCCAATTAAATTATACCCGACAACATCATAAAGTTCCAATTCAAGGTTGGACCTAATAAGAAGAAAAAAAAATACAGACAGTAGGGCATGAAAAGATTATGATATAAGGCTTGGCAATAGATAGGGAAAACACTCTGCCAAAGGGTTATTGTTCACTCAAAGGATTAAACTTTTCTTGTAAATTTGGCAATAAATACAAAATTTCTAATAAAAATATGTAAAACATGTATCATTCGATATTGGTGTAATAAAAGTTAACTAGTGACGTTCTAGTATGTTCATGTAGTTATGTGTTTGTCTGGTTTGTTTTTGGGACCGTCTTGTTGAGCTCTAGAACATATTCAAATCTCTAGCTCCACAGCTTCGTTTTGAGGTTAGGAATTCATGGCTTTTGTATGGTTTAGGTTCTTGAAACCATTTACCTTGAATTGATATTTTTGGGAAGCTTTGGGATGTTTCGGATGGAATTAATGATGTCTAAAATTAACACAACACAAGGCGTTATAATAAGAAAGCAAAGTGTTGTGATCAGTAATTTTCCAAGCTTTGTTACGAATCTTGATAAGAAAGATGGGAAATTTGGCGCGCGTTTTGCTGAGACAGGGGTCTGATATTCTTGACAATGATTTATAATCTAGTTTAAGAGACAAGTGTAACCGCGAAGGGTGGTCTTTTGAAGTGAGGCATGGAGGTAAATAAATGGCATTCAACAGCGAATATAATGTGAAAATTCTGTATAGATGACTCTACATTTGGTAGTTTAAGAGGGTTGGGAAGTTACTTGGGCACACATTGGGTGTCGATGTAACGTCAAAGGAGGATGCATTTCCAATAAAACAAACTATCCATATAAAAAACAAGGGAAATTGAATCATCCAACAAATAACAAACAAACATTATTACAACCCTAAATAGATGAAGGGATGAGTTAGGAGAGATGAAGCTGATTGTGTAAGAGGGTGTTTGGGCCAACACAATCTACCTTTTCTCTTTCTTTCTTTTCTTTCTTCACATAAATAATAAATAAAGCATTGCAACATTTGTGTTGAAATTTATATACTAAAATTATTAATTTATCTAAACTTTAATTTTAGTTACTTAAATATTAAATATGTGTTGTCGCCTTTTAATAATACCACACTAATACGGAAGTCTAAGTTGTCATACACACATTAAAAAGTTACTACAATTACTTAACAAATTTTAATTTATAACAACTTAATAATGTTGGCAACTATATAAACACTAATTATTTAATTATTAAAACTAAAACAAATTTTGTAGAGAAAATAAATACATTAACTTTGATACAGAAATTTCCCTTTTATTTAAGTATTTATAAATAATTAACATTGATATATCAATTTTAACATCTGATTTCTACATACTTTTTTATACAATTTTCTTTATTTACCAATCATGCTGAACAATGTGGGTAACATCATCAATGATCCAATCATCATCTAGGATGACATTAATAATACGGTTGACATAAAATTCAACCCTTTAGAAACGGTAAGAAAACAATAATAATAATTTTGTTAAAGAATGACATTTCTAAAACTTTTATATCAAGGATGACAGTTGTTGATGAAGACGTTTCCCGAGATGTTGTTGTTTAAGATGATGTTATTGAAGAGGTTGTTTATAAAAAAAACTAAAGAGGTTATTGCTCTAGAAATTCATGGTAAAGAGATTGTTATATTTTACATTTAATGTTCTTTTAATGTTAATATTAAATATTAGGCTTTTATATACTAAATTTTTTCTTACCAATCAACTTTGAAAGATCCTTTTAATTTCGTAGATATTTTTGGTGAATAGGTTAAAGAGGTTGGTCATGTTACTCAACAATGTTGGGAGCTGAATTGATTAGATGAAGCTATGAGATCTAAAAAGGGTACCTGAATAAAGATGTTTTCAGTTCGGGGAAGTTCCGAACTGAAAACCTGAATAATCCGAAGTGAAATTTTCAGTTCGGGGAACAAGTTAGTTTAGATACTCTGAACTAAATGAAGTTCATCCGAACTGAAAATAAACTGAAGTTTAACTTAAGTCAACAGAAGTCAACATTGAAGATATCAATTCGGAGGATGAAGACTTTGATTCGGAATTGAAGTGAACTCCCCGAGTTGAAATTAAGATGATGATATGTTGGAATAATTTAGTTCGTAGTGTTTTAGATTTTCTCTATAAAAGTGTGATAGGTTGTTATCAGTTTGTTGTCTTTGAACCCGGAACTCTCTCAAAGAGGTTCCGTCGAGCTTGAATGTCGGTTGTAACAAGCTCGATCCAAAACCAGTTCACACTATCAATGAAATCTTAAACAGTTACACATTTTGTTGTTTATCAGTTCTTTCAATTTCAATTACAAATTCGATTTCATGTTTCCTTCTTTTTGAGTCCAAACTCAGGTCATGAGATTCCGCATCATGACCTGTTTCATTTCGATTCGCTGAGTGATGGAGAGTGTCAAAATTGAGGACCTGTCAATTGCTATCAGAGCCAGACAAATCAATTGATTAAATTCAATCGAGTCTGGTTCATCAATTTGACTTGATTCGAAAATTAGGTCAAACTATTAGTGAATTGAAGGAGTCCGAAGTGAAATTGAAGAAGTTCGAAGTGAAATTGAAGAGCTGTATTTAAGAATCTGTTAAGATTTCAAGGTGTTCATGGTGGATCTGGAGTTACACATATGTATTCAAAGACGGTTGGTGCATGGAGCGAAAACACGAGTTATCAATTTAAGAAAGGGGTGTGTTGGAAGTAGAACGTAGCTCAGCCTCACATCATCAATTTGAGAAAAAAGTGTAACGTGATGCTTCAGATCTAAAATCAGAGTGACAAATCATGTCAATCAACTGATAGTGAAGATGATTGAAATTGACAGTGATCATTCAGATATGCAAATGATGAAAGAACGAAGATTATAAGTTGATCCGGGAGTGATTAAGAACGAAATGTTGAATAACATGTTTCTTAAAACCTGGATGAACTTGTAATTAAGCTCTTAATTCGAAGGTATTCTGATGATCTACATGCACAAATCAGTTGGAAGACTTGATGAATCTGGTTGAAATTTCTGTAAGCAAGGTGAGGCTCGTTTGAAAATAAGTTATTGTGGCTAGTCACTGTCGTGCTGAAAAAGGGTCAACAAGGATCAACGATCAGTATGGACTAGCAAGTATGCCAGAGGTTACTTCGAAGAGTAAGTGTAGAGAGATTATGGAATTACTTGCTTTTGTCATCTGAATCAGCAAAATTGAGAAATCTGAGTTGGCCAATGATGGGAAGAAAAGTGACTTTGGCTACTGAATAAGTGATTAAAAGGTATCAATACTCATAGCATCATCAAAGGGGGAGATTGTTGGGAGCTGAATTGATTAGATGAAGCTATGAGATATAAAAAGGGTACGTGAATAAAGATGTTTTCAGTTCGGGGAAAAGTCTCCTATCAACAGTATGTCAGCTGAATTAAGAAAAGTGTTTGATGCTGAGAACAAAGTCTGGGCATGTTTAAAGATGTCTCTTCCTAACGAGCTGCTACATCTCACTAGGACACACAAGTCAGCAAATGCCTTATGGAGAGCAATTGAGAAAAGTTGTGCTAGTTCAGCTAAACAACGAAAAGCCAAAGGAAATATGTTGAAAAGGCAGTTTTCTATCTTCAAAGCAACTACAAATGAATCTTTAGAAGATACGATAAACATATACTATCATCTATTAGCTGAACTTGATAACTTCGGAATAGACGTTGATGACGAGAAGAGAGAGAGATTGTTGGATGCTATACCAAAGAGATGGGAGGTATATGCAAATCTCATGAGATATGAGATAGAAAAGGAGACTGATGATACTAAAGATCCTCTAACACTGGAGAAAATCGTTGAGAGACTAAGAGGATATGAAGCAACAAGCATGAACGTTGATGTATCACAAGAATATGTTCAAAATCCAGCAGTCTATGGATTTACTGTCCTGCAATCTGATAAAGATGAAACTTATGAGTTGAGAACACGTTCTCCAAGTTTAGAAACCTCCAATCATGCATTCAAGGCTTCAGTTAGTGATCAAGATACTGAGAGTACATGTTCTGACAAAGAAGATTTCAGTAAGGGGGAACAATCTATTTTAACTTTAACTAAGGAAAATGAACGATTAAATGAATCCTTCGCCACCCTGATGGCTAAACATAAAGATTTGAAATTTGAATTGGCTTTTCAAGTTAATCTGAAGAATGATTTTTCCAACAAGCTTCATCAAGATTCCAAAGATAGAAGTGAATTTTTATGTACTATCAGTGCACAGTCATTAAACATCGACATGCTTTATGAAAGTTTGGAAAAACAGAAGAAGTTGTACTTTGAAAAGGAAAAGGAACTAAGAGATAGTGAGGTCAAACGTTTGGAGCTTAACAGAAAGATTGAACAATTTCGGAATTCATCTAACACTCTTACTTCCATTTTGAGTCGTCAAAGGCCAAGTGGAAATGTTACTAGTTTGGGATATCATGAAACACCTCCACCTTTTAATAACAATTTCAGTTTTCTTAAAGCCGAATGTGAAATGAAGGAAAACAATGTTGACTCTTCCTGTGAATCTTCCTCTAAAAAGAAAGATCAGATTGAGTCACGTGTTTCGGAGACTAGAATGAGTACTTTAGCTGAAGACTCAAAACCCAAACAGGCTATGTATGATTTAGATTGTTTTAAATGTCGTGAACATGGTCACGTGGCTTCTGTGTGTCCAAACAAAAAGAAAGCTAGCAGATCGTCTTCTCAAAAGACTAAACCAATGGCTCGATCAATTTCACCTGTTCGGAAACCAGTGAAACAAAACTGGATTATAAAACAGGAACGCCCAAATATTTCACATGATCGTCCATTTCAACCGTCATTTCGAACTTCAAATCCATATTGCCCGAGTCCAAGAGTAAATTCCTTTTGTCGGCAATCAAGATCTTTTCGTCCACCAAGGAACCACCTGAATTCTTACGTTCACGCTACTGTTTCCAACAAGGATGGTTTCTTCAAGGAGTTTGTCTACGTAAGCGAGAAAGGACAATCAAGACGCATTATGGCTTGGGTTCCCCATCATAACTGATCATTGCTCGTTTAGCTGATATTTTTGTAAAATTGTATCTTTATGAAAATAGAATCGATATGAAACGATCAAAATTTCATGTCGATATCTCAAAAAGAAAAAAACAAATTTTTTTTACTAACGTTTGGTTGCAGGTTTTGGAGCGTGTACGAGACTCTACTCTTAAAAGATACTGTTTGAGACGTTGTTCAACGTCAGACAACCCAGGGGGAGTTTTGTTGACATTTGAGGCTTGAAGGTTACATGCAAAAGAGTGATGAACTTAGTTGAGTAGATTCGTGATGAACACTCTGATAAACAAAGTTCACAACAACAAATGGAGCTGCCTGACTCTTTACAAGCATACACGGAGAAGACTGAATTATTACAACAATCCAGGGGGAGTCATTCAAGTCAATGGTGAAGTTAGAAGACCTGCTGGGAGTAAAAGACTATAAAGACTTTGAGTGTATTACAGAATCTAGAAGCAACAGTCATGGGGGAGTTTTGTTGGTGCAACATATGTGACATTTGTTCTAGATAGGTTTAAGTCTGTATTTATAGTCTATATAAATAAACATGAAACGAACATGATGTTCGTCTGTATAAACGAACATCATTAATGTTCATGTTCATGTCTATTATAGTCCAACGAACATTGCATTGTCCGTGGGCTAAGTCTGTTATTGGGTATTATTGTTTATAAGCCCATTAGTAGCCCAAGCACAGTGAACATGTTTTCCTATATATAGAACAACATGTTTAGGTTTAGGGTTAATGCTTGACAGAGAAAAACAGAGAGACAGAGAGAAGTAGACACTGAAGAATACTGATTGTAGTAAGGTTTGAGTGATTCAATATTAATACAAGTATTCGTGTTTGTGAAAACCGTCAAAAATTCAGGAGAATTCCGTATTCCTTATCTTCGAGATAATCCGTTATGGCTCTTATCTGTACTTTTACCATAAAAGTGTGTGTCTCGGAATAGAAATCGGAATCAATAATTGAATCCTAATACCAAGAAAACATAGAATGAACTTGCCTAAGTTCGCTGCAAAACAATCGTAAACTTTCAACGAACGCAAATGCTTAACGGTTAAACAAACGAAAAAGACAAAAATCTGGCCTCCAATGCGCCGCATTGAAGTCCAATGCGCCGCATTGAAGTCCAATGCGCCGCATTAGGAGGTGTAGACAACTTTTCTTTAAATTTGGATGAGTCATTTTTGCATGGAACCACATTGGACCATTTGCCCAAACGTGGTTGGACCTTCCTTTGGTGCAGAGATGCAGTCCTCAAGCCTCTTTTTATTACTCTAACACACTCCTTTCATTCCTTTCACCTAAACATACACACACTAGCAAACACACACTCTCTCATTCTCTCATTCTCTCTCATTACAAACACTTACAAATCCTCTCATTTCCCAGCCAAGAAATTGCAGAAAACACCCCAAAATCATCATCAAGAATCGCCACTTTCATCAAAATAACAAGGAGCTTTCATCAGTTATTAGTTACATACATCATTTAATCGTTTTTCTACCATTTTGAAACTAAAATTACCAAGGAATCTCTCCAAATCACCATCCATTCAATTCGTCTCAGGTACAAACTCTTTTAATCACTGTTTTTACATAAATATCATCTTGCATGTAAGATCCATCACTTGAAAATATGTTTTTATGAAGTTTTAAAGTAATTTACATAATAAAACGATTTTTTATAAAATGTATACTTAGATCTTTGATGTTGTAGTTGAAAATCCTAAATAAACTGTCATTTATAAAGTATTTTGATGTTTCGATCATTGCATGTCGAAATCCACCATCAAAATGTCATTTTTCAACATAAAAACGATTTTTGCTAAAAACCAGTCCCCAAATGCAGGGCATTCATTTTTAATGCGGCGCATTCCAAGGTTAGCTTGTGGAAAAATTGTCATTTCCGTCATAAATCGTAACCTTGAGCTTATTACTTAAAACCGTACAAAAGAAGCTGTAATAAAATAAAACTTGTGTATAAAGTGACTTAATGGACATGTAAACTATTATTGTGATTGGTGAATTAGTATAAATTTTTTTATAAAACTTGTAAGCGGGGAAGTGTTGAAATTTTGGACTTAAAATTTATAGAGCGGAAGCCAGCCCGATTTTTGTTAGACTATAATATAACACTTAAAACTTAAGCCTTTTCGTTGACTAACGATTGTATAAACTCACTAAATTATATCACTTACTCAAAACTTGGTATGTTCTAGGGTTTCCTTCAATTTCCGACGCGTTCCGACTTCCTTTCCGCACACGCTAATTCTTCGCAAACCGTGAGTTACATCCCCACTCTTTTACTGTTTTTATACAACTTTTTGGGGGAAGCATGAGAACGAACCGTTTTATGGACTTATGAACCGTTTTATGAACTTATGAACCGTTTCGTGAACCCATTTTACGTATATGCGGTTACTAACTTATCGAACCGTTTTACTTGCTCATATGCGTATGTCTTTTGCTCTTGATACATCTAGGAATTGAACGATCGATTGTTTGTCTATTACCCGCCACGAGAACGACATCATTATTGACTCTTGATAGGAACATAGTACGACCAGGCCTTTAGTGTGAACTTTTACCTTATACGCATATCTTTAGTTGTATATATATATATTTATTTTATCAAGAACATGAATTGCTTTATTTCCGTTGAGAAATCTTTCGATTATATACCTTGTCCGTAAACATCTTTACAAGTATTGCTATACTTGTCCGTAAACATCTTTTAAAGTATTGCTATACTTTGCCGAAACCATTTTTAGTCGAGGACTAGAAAACTGTATCTCACTCACTACTTTTTGTAGTTGACACTTTTTCTCATGTTTCAGGAAATTCAATGTAAGGACATAAAGTGCATACCTTTTGGGCGGGTCAGGCAAGTCACGTGGTTATGAGCGGGAGAAGACCTTAATTATTACTACATTGGGAACTATCTTTTATGTATTTTTACTGTGATGTAAACTCTTAAAATACCTGGTTATTTTCGAACTTGTAAACGCTTTATATATTCTAATGACTTGAAAATAGTTTGTATTTTTTTATATCCCGTGTTATGATATCGATGCTCTTCACATCCTGTGTTTCCACTGCAACGACTATGACGACTGCGGCGCACTGCCCACTACAACGGCGACTGCGGCGCGATTTCACTATTTGATATCATTTCGTTAAAGGACCAACTTTGTAATATTATTAACGTTAATTCTCATCCAAATAACGGAAGGCATAAACACCCTAACTTATCTTAAGAGAGTACTATCTAAAAGGTAACTTAGGTAACTAAAACGCTTCCGTCACGAAGGACGAAGCAACATATAAAAGCCCGACAAAACAAATAAAGCGTGATAAAAACACAAAGAAATACAATGGGTCAAAACAATACCGACAAAATAAAGATAGGTGGCAAACGACCAATACCTCAAAAATACGGAATGTTACAGCCTCCCCCAGTGTTGGAGCTTAAAAGGATTGATGGATGACTCTTCCAAAGACTTTTATCAAGTGTTTTGTATTGATAATTTAGTTCGGGTGAACATTGTTCATCACCCGAACTAAATCTTAGTTAGAACTTTCATGAATACTTTAGGTCGGGTGAACTAACTCTTCACCAGAGTTAAGTTCAAGTTCACCCGAACTAAAGTTAAATGAAGTTTTATTTACTAGTTCACCTAGAGTGTTTTTAAATAAACATACGTGTTGGTGTAATATAATAGATATATAGTTTAGCCTATAAATAGTGGTGAGAGGAGTTCATATGAAAAAGTTTGAGTGAGAAATATCTGTAACAAACTTTCCCGCCATTTAAGGCTTTTGAATGAAAACTTCCATTACTGAATTCATTGTGTTTCACTGTTCTTGTTTTGTTAACTCATTCATTAACTTGTGATTCCGCTATCTGCTAGTGATTCTAGACATAGAGTGTTTGATTTGAAGATTGATCAGACCTGACAAGTGGTATCAGAGTTGGAAATCAAATCTAATTTGATTCAGCTTAGTTATCATACGATTGTGAGCTGCATTCAAGGTGTTTAGAAGAGTTACAAGGATTAAAACAGTAAGATCAACGATTGTTCAGTTTTCATAAGTTTGAAATTGGCGGTAAAAGTCGTTATTAACGTATTCTAGCATTAATCATTAGTTTTAAGTGTGATTTTGTTTCATATGGTGTTATGCTAAGAATTAGTTGGTGATTTCTACAAATTAGATTGAATTTGAATCAATTCAGTTTAGTTAGTCCATCCGAGTTATAGTTTGTTCATCCGAGTTAAAATTGAAATTTTTGAATTCAAATTTATGTGAGAAAAATGGCTTCTCCTGTTGTGAGTTATGATAACGAGACAAGTTCTGGTGGTAGACCTCCACAATTCCTACCAGGATCTGATTTCAAGATGTATAAGCTTCAATTCATGGCATTTTTTTTTACTACAGTGACCGTATGTTGTGTAATTCAATGGTGAATGGTCCTCATCAACCTAGAGTGCAAGAGACTGGTGGAACTGGAATGATAGATGTTGATCGAGAAAGGTATATTGAGTTAGATAATAAGCTAATTGATAGAGAATTTAGAGCACTTGGAGCTGTGATTCTAGATCTTCCTACTAAGATTTACAACAACTTCAAGGATTGTGCTTCTGCTAAGGAACTGATGGATGTTATGGAATTGAGATATGATGGAAGTTTAAAGCTAAAGGAGAGCAAAAGAGATTAACTGAAAAAGTTGTATGAAGCTTTTGAGTATGTGAGGAGTGAGAGCTTTTCTGAGCAAATAAGTAGGTATACACTGATAGTGAGTGATCTTAAGAGTTCAGGGGTTCTATTAAAGGATAGTGACGTGTGTAAGAAGCTGTTGGGATCTCTACCTACTAGGTGGTCAGTGCAAGTGATGATTATTAAGAGAACTGCAAATTTGAATGCAATGACCCTGGTAGAGTTTATTGGAATACTGCAATCATATGAAGTTGAAATGCATGTTGATGAGAAGAAGCAAACTGTAAATTCTTATGGATGTTCTTTAAAAGCTCAGATTCATGTGAATTCAACTTACTATCCAAATAAATCCCAACCTCAACCTCAGTCATATGAAAGTTATCAATCTGGAAGTTATTGTACACCTAATCAATCATTTGTTCGATACAATTCAAGTGGTTTTGGAGGATATTCCAGTCAGAATGGTGAATCAAATGCTTATCATTCATCTTCTGTGAATTTAGGAGTCAATGGGTTAGGAGACAAGGAGATGTTGTTTAGAGCCTTTGTTGCAAGCTATGAAGGATTTGTGGCTGGAAGCTTGAATTAGGCAGAACAGGAGGATCTTGAGCAACTCCATCCTGATGATTAGGAAGAGATTGATTTGAAATGACAAATGGCCATGGTGAGTGTGAGAGCCAACAATTTTTTCAAGAAGACTGGGAGGAACAACTTCAGGAAGGAGAATGGTGACAGAATGAGTTTTGACAAGTCAAAGGTCAAGTGCTTCAACTGTGAAGACTATGGACACTTTGCAAGAGAGTGTAGGGCACCAAGAAGGATGAACAACAACAGTTATCAAAGGAATAACTATCAAACAAAGGATGATCAAAAGAAGCTGACTGTTGCAGAAGGAAAGAGTGGAACTGATGATGCAAGCTCAAGTGGAAAAGCTTTGATCATATTTGGAGAGTGGGTTGAGGTGCAGGAAGAAGATTTCAAGAACAAGAAAGTCTCAGCTCTCATGAGTAAGGTAGATAAAGTTTCGGCTGATGAGGTACTTTCTAAAGCCTGCTCTATTGATTGCTTAAATACCCTAAGTATACAACGGAACACAATTTGAGTTTGATAAAAGAAATTGATTTGATTAAATTTCATCAAAAAGAATTTTTGAAAACTGATGTAGATGAGTACAAGGGTAAATTGGGAAGATTGGAGGCTCAACATGAAAATTTATTTGAAAGATTTTAGAAAGTAACAAATGAATTTGAAAATGCTAAAATTCATGTTGATAAGTTCAATGTTTCTTCTACGACTTTGAATGGGATCATTGAACATCAGTTTGTGCAGAAAGCTAAGTTTGGTATTGGCTTTAATGTTGTTCCACCAACATTCAATGATAACTACTCTATTAATCCTGAATCAACAAATTTTAAGAGTAGTTTATCTATTGAAAATTCTTTTGATGATATTTTTTGCATTACAATCTACAGTTAATCTGAATGAAACTTGTTCTTCTGTGAATAATGTGATTAATTTGAATGCTATTACTAGTCTAAATGTAACTTTTAATGTTGTTGCAGGTCAAAGATTAGAAGAGTCAAGTAATCATGAAGAATTAGATGAAGAAAAGATTTTTAATGTTGAATTTTGTAATAAAATAGAATTGATTGAGATTGTGGAAGAATTTGTAGAACCTATTCAGGATTGTCTACATGAAAAATGTTAATAGTTTCATAATATGAATGTGTCTGAGTTTCCAAAGCATGAATGAATGTGAATGAAATTGTTGTGAATGAATCTGTGATTGTTGAAACTAAGAAAGTCAAAACTAAAAAGTCCAAGAGAAAATCAAAATGCAATACATGCAAGAAGAAACACAAATTAGAAGAATGTTGGTTAAAACCTAAGGAGAAATGTGTTTCAGATTGTGTTTCAATATCTGATAAATTGCAATTTGGTAGACTAAACTTTAAAAAATGCATGATTAAATATCAAAAATCCAAGAATGTGAATATGATGAAATTTGGTAGAACTAATCTTGTGTTGTTGACTGGTTTGCATTTACCCAAGTTAAAATATTCTATATCCGAGTTAAAAAGCTTGAAAAATGGTGATAATATGTTTAAATCGGGTAAAATGAAAGTTACCTCGGGTGAATTTGTTTTTACGTCGGAGGAACAAATGTTTAAGTCGGATAAAATTTTGGGTTGTCAATTTAACTCGGATGTAAAAGTTTTAAGTCGGATGATGAAAAATTTAATTTGGATTACGAAACTTGTATTCCAGAAAGGAAATTGCATGATCATTTTAGGTTTAACAAGTTTAAAAGATTAAATTCAAAGTTTACAAGAACTTAGATACCAAAATCTCATTGCAGAATGATTATGTGCAGGAGTAATCCATTGATCCTGAAGAGAATATATGGGTAGTAGATAGTGGATGATCTAGACATATGACAGGGAACATCAAGTTACTACAATATTTCATTGCTTTCATTGGTGGTAATGTCTCATTTGGAGGAAATATGGGTGGAACTATCACTGGACAAGGAAGAGTTTCAAATGGCCCATTGACTTTGGAGCAGGTTAATTTTATGAAAGAATTGAATTATAACTTGCTTTCGGTCTCTTAGGTATGTGATAATGAGTACACTACTACTTTCACTTCAGAATTTTTCTACATACTTAAACGTGAATATGTCATACTGTTGGGAAAATCAACAATTTAACCCAAATTAATAAATCTGTTTATTAAAGTCTTATTTTTGAGTCTGAGTAACTTTGAGTCTGAGTGACGAAAAGAGACTAAGGCATTGTGAAGCTGACTACTCAGCTCCATAATGAAACGTGTTCCTTTATTTTAGGTATGTTTGTTAGACTAAATCTTCTATCATTTTAGAAGATTTACTAAGGATTCGTACTTATCAGGCTCACTATTATTGTGTATAAATAGTGAGCTTGAGCTTTGTAATTCGTTGAACTTTTCTAATCAAAATAACCGTGTGTTATTCTCATTACTTCGTTATTATAATATATTAAGAAACTGAGTGATTGAACGGTTCGTAACAATTATCATCTAAATACTTATTTGTAATTGATTACCTAGTGTTTGAGATCTTATTGAGACCTAACAACTGGTATCAGAGCAAATAAGATTTGAATTTTAATAAATTTACCAATCTTAAACGATCAATACATATATCTCAAATACAATGTCATCATCCTCTACACCTGCTATGGCTGGAAAAGGCATTCCCATATTCAATGGACATAATTTTGCCCATTGGAAACTAAAGGCTGAATGGCTCTTATTAGGAATCCATGAAGAAATGATGAGAACCATTGAAGAAGGACCAATCATTCCAGGAAAACAAATTGAAGAAGTTAAGGAGGGAGACAAAGTTGTTCAACGTGCAAGATGGTTTCAAACTCCATAATCACAATGGACTGATCTTGACAAACTGTTATACAATCTAGATCCAAGAGCAAGAAGCATTCTAGGAAATGCTGTGTCTGAGCAAATCTTCTCAAAGATTGCCGGTTGTAGATCTGCTAAAGAATTATGGGACACCTTAATTGTATCCTATGAAGGTGTACCTATAGTAAGAGAGCAAAGATTGAATAGCCTGATTAGAAATTATAAAAATTTCTATGTGAAAGAAAAGGAAACATTGGCTGATGTGCATACAAGATTTCAAATCTTGTTGAATGATTTGTCAGCTCTAGGGCTAATAAAGGATGATGATGAAGTGTGCAAGAAATTCGTTGATATCTTGCCAAATAAATTTGAATCAGTAATAACATCTCTTGTGGTTAGTGAGAAACTGTCCACCTACAAGCTGCCTGGTCTCTTCGGATTACTATTAAACTTTGAAGAATCTCAAGAGAGGAAGAAGATAAACACCCGAAGAACTGCAAGAGATCCTGAAGCTGCATTAGTTGCTACCAGTAAAAGGAATAAAGAGATTTATTCTAAAGCTGACTCATCTGAGTCTGAGTCACACTCAGACTCAGAATCAGATGATGAAACTGAGGTCAAAAAGCTGAAAAATCAGCTTGCCTTGTTGACTATGAAGCTGGAACAGAAGACTGGTTACAAAGGAAAGAAAGCTTTAGATCTAAAGAAGGTTAAATGTTTCAAATGCAATGATTATGGTCACATGGCTGCTGATTGTAAAGTGAAAAACGCTCAGACTGAATGTACTTTTCGTAAATATTTTTTTAAAGTTTTTTCCTTTTCGTGAGTCTGTAACGTTTTTTTTTAAAATAATTTTTTTTGTTTTTCTTTAGGGGCCAGTTGCAATTATTTTTCAAACTTAGGGGTCATAATTGTCAACAGTATCAAACTGCATAGACTATATGGAAAGTTTCCAAACTAAGTTACTACAATTTCGCTCCGATTAGTTTAAATTCAACTTAATTTCAAATTTTAACCTAATTCTTATTTTCTCTAATCTTTTTCTTGTAATCTCTTCAATGGCGGATATGAACATGATCATTCACATTACTCCACGCATGATTCCTGTCGCTAATTTTCACAGTAGGGTGCAAGTCAAGGATAATAACAGGGTGGCCACTACCTATATTCCCGCCAATCGACAGAACAGGGGCTTTGAACAACCGTGTTATTTCATGAAATCCCATCCACTCTATGGCGCGTATTTTTGTGAAACGGTGATGTACCCACTGGTTTTATGTGAGTGGTGGTACACCTGCACCGCTAATGATGATAAGACTGCAATCACTGGCACGTATAATGATGGAAGACAGACCCTTACCATTACTGAGGAGACCATTCGCGCGACACTGTTGCTACCCACCGTTCTTGAAGCGGGTGAAGGGGGATTTCAGGCCAAACTGACCAAACAACAAGCTCGAGCTGAGGCATTCCCTCTCATTGGTGAGTCTGTAATCCAAGGGGTAATTGAATATAAATTCTTCAAAGGCAAATGGAAATTCCTCTTTTCCAGTATTACAAGGTGTCTGGGGGGTAAATCTGGGAGTCTTAATCAAATGAATGAATTCGAGACCCATCTTTTTCATTCATTAGTCACGGGCAAACGAATCTCTTACTCACAACTATATTTTGACGAGATTCTCTCCCTTGTTTTAAAGTCAAAACGACCGAATGATGTTCCATTCATTCGCGTTCTCTCACTCAGCTTTGAGGAGGCTCTGGGAAAAGAAGCTTATGAGCAACTTGATCAAATTTTTTATGTGTGCTCTCTTCCCAGACTGACCCCAAATTTTTTCACTTACATCAATATCACTGAAGCTGAGACAGGTTTGACACCAGTTATGCTTTAGTGGATTGATAACCCTTTTATTTATCATGAACTCACTGAGTCCGACCATTGAGACTCAGGAGATCAAGGTGAAGGAAACGATGAGAATCTGGCACCAAACAGTCCTCTTTTAGATGCTGAGGTAGGGATTGGTGGGGCAGGGCACGATGATGCAGTCTCAGGTATGGATATCCCTCTCTCTATCCCTCAGTCTGAGAGTATCCCCTCTCAGTCTGAGGTACAGTCCACGTTCCAACTTGATGTATTAGCAAATCAAGCGACCAATCTATTGAACTCACCAAGTTCTTTTGAAAAAGCACTCACATCAAGTCCCACTATAAATCAAGCACTAATGGACTCACTTTTCCATGAGGCTGAGAGTTCTAAACTCCCCTCAAGTGCTGTAGATCAGTCCACCTTTCCTCTACTAGAGCATGCGGTGGAACTGACTACCCAGACTACCCAAAACCAACCTAGATTAGTCAGCCTAGAGAAACACGTTACTGCTGCCACACTGACACATGTGGTATGCATTGAAGACGATATTCCACTCCGAATATCCCTGTACCTAGTATGGGACCACCCCCCTCAGTTTCACAGCCTATTCCTAAGGCAATTTTCACTAGCTCTGTGCTAGTTCACGATAATGTACCACCAAACTTCTCTCACTCCTATGCACAAGTCGTCAATACCTCACTTCCCAAACTGAGTGAGGTACAGACTTCCACTTATATGGCCAATGATCATTCTCCAAAACAACAAGGAGGGAGTGAGGCTATAACAACTGTTCCATTATCTACTGTTACTACTTCATCTCAGTCTGAGGTTGCTATGACTGTTCCTTTGCTGTTACAGGCAATTAAGGACATGTCAACTCAGTTTGATATCAAACCGAGTGCAATGCAGACTAAGATACATGCTCTAAAATTTCATAGCTCTATGGAGATGGAGGAGTTGAAAGGGATGGTGTTAAAACTCACATCTGAGATCAGTCTGACCAGAAAGGGGAAACAGATTGTTGAAGACTCTCCAAGGGATGCTCAGACTCAGGAGGAGAAAAATGTTACACCTACCGGTGAGTCTGATCTTCCCAAGAAAACTTTGAAAAGAAAGAGAGATGACAATGAGAAAAGATACTTCAAAACCTCAAGATTAAATCTAACAACTGGTCAGACTGAGGATCATTATGAGACGGATTACAGTGACATTTCAAGTGAATCTGAAAAAGAGGATCAAGGGGGCAACAAGGATGTCAAAGGAAAAGTTGTAGTAGATACTGACACTGACACCGATACTGAAATAGAAGAGCAAACTGATCAAGCTGATACAGAAACAGAAATGGCAAATCAAATTGTTCAGTCTGAGACATCAATAAAAGAAAGACAAGCTGAGGCTGAAAAACTAGCAAAACTACAAAGGTATGCACACAATACTGGTATGACAGTTGAAGGCTACAAGGAGTATGTCAAAGGTCTGTACTTGGAGAAGTTTGATGCCAAACCCATGGAAACACAAGATCAGTGCTTGAAAGCTGCTGAAGTACTTGAAGCTGAGATGAAAGAGGAAGAAGAAATGGCAATTGATGAAGAACAACAGAGGATTGAGGGTGACAGACAAATGGCCAAGAAATTATTAAGGGAAGAAGCCAGGTTGGACTATATTGAATCAAATTTTATCCTAAGGAAAAATGCAAACAAAATCCAAGACTTGGATTGTCATGACACTTGTGGATCTGACCTAATGCTGACATGCTACCAAAAAGGGGAGTCCTTCAGAATCGGGGTACACAAAATAGACACATTTGGCTTAGAAGAATGGAAGGAAATAGCCAGTCTGAGCTCAAGAATAAACAACATTGCAGATAAACTTGAGGCAAAAAGAGAAGCAGTCTCAAATGTGAATGTTGCACATATGCTGAAGTTGATATCAGATGAAGACTACAGAGAATTTTGCACTGTCAACAGAGTGAGAGCTGGGGCTAAATCACTTGGTTTGGAAACGAGCAGTCTTCATCCAGTTCCCAAAGGTGTAATCTTTCAAGATAGAACATATGTGAAGAATGATGATCATGAAGGCCTGTGTTATGTTGATTGTGGGGGAGGGGAATGCTTTCAAGCTAAGGACAGATTAAACATGTCCTCTATATATCACTGCATTGCTCTTCTCAGTGAATGTGAATCTGACCAATGCATTCTCTTTCGAATGAAGCTGATTAGCTGGTTATTCAATAACCTTAGAAGAATTGAAGAAATGGGGACATTGATGGACAAGGTGGAACTGATCAAAAAGGACTACCAACTGATGTTCAACAAGTCAGATGCTGAGATGGAGAGGCTGATGGGATGGAAAACAGAAAGATTGAAGTGGGCAAAAGAGGTAAAGAAGCCCACTCCATGGGATGTACAATTGAAGCCCAAGAAAGCTTCTAGAAGAAGGAAGTAATGTCTTTTTGATTCACAAACTGTTTTTGTTTTGTATTTTAAGTTTTTGTTTGTTTTTGATATGTTCAATTGTAAAAGTCTTTAATGCAAACAGATAGGGGGAGATTGTTGGGAAAATCAACAATTCAACCCAAATTAATAAATCTGTTTATTAAAGTCTTAGTTTTTGAGTCTGAGTAACTTTGAGTCTGAGTGACGAAAAGAGATTAAGGCATTGTGGAGCTTACTACTCAGCTCCATAATGAAACGTGTTCCTTTATTTTAGGTATGTTTGTTAGACTAAATCTTCTATCCTTTTAGAAGATTTACTAATGATTCGTACTTATCAAGCTCACTATTATTGTGTATAAATAGTGAGCTTGAGCTTTGTAATTCGTTGAACTTTTCTAATCAAAATAACTGTATGTTATTCTCATTACTTCGTTATTATAATTCCGCTATAATATACTAAGAAAGTGAGTTATTGAACGGTTCGTAACAATTATCATCTAAATACTTATTTGTAATTGATTAGCTAGTGTTTGAGATCTTATTGAGACCTAACACATACCTCAAGACATGCTTGTTTTGAAAATACCAAGATGTGAGGACATGTACATTTTGGATATGAACAATGTTAAATCTTCTGAATCTGAAAATTGTTTCATAACCAAAACTACTGCAAAAGAGTCTAATTTATAGCACATAATTCTTTGTCATGTTAATCTTAAAAACATGAATAAGTTGGTCAGATATAATATAGTTTCTGGGTTACCTAAAAAGAGTTTTCAATTACTTGACCACTGTATTTCTTGTTTAAAAGGTAAACATCCTAAATCAAGTTTTAAACTTAAGACTTAAAATTCAGTAGAGACTGTCCTTCCCCTTCTACACATGGATCTATTTGGTTCAGTCAGTGTAAAGAGTCTTGACATGAAATCTTATTGTTTAGTTATCACTGATGACTATTTAAGAATTTCATGGGTCTTTTTCCTTGCTCATAAACACGAGACATCTCAGATTATAAAAGACTTTGTTGTTCAAATTGTAATTTATGTGATAAAAAGGTGAAAGTCATTAGATGTGATAATGACACCGAGTTTAAAAATGCAACCATGAATGAATTTTGTGCTCATAAGGGAATTTCTAGGCATTATAGCTCAACGAGAACACCTAAGTAAAATGGGGTTGCTGAAAGGAATAATAGGACATTAATTGAGGGAGCTAGCGCCATGTTAAGTGCATCTTCTTTACCTGTTACCTTTTGGGCATAGGCTGTAAATACTATGTGTTATGTGAACAATAAAATTCATGTGGTTAAGTTCTTAGGAAAAACCTCATATGAACTATTCTCAGGAAGAAAACCTTTTATAGGATTTTTCAAAGCTTTTGGATGTCAATGCTCTATTTTGAATACCAAAGATCACCTAGGAACAATTGATTCTAAAACTGATGATGGATACTTTCTTGGTTATTATATTGTTTCAAAGGCTTTTAGGATTTACAATAGACGTTGAAGAAAATGATGAGTTTGATATTGGTAATCAAGCAAGTGGAAGTGCAAGACATTCATCTTTAGTTCATGACCAAACCCTTTCATGAGAAGATACAACATCTGTAAGTCAAGATACTTGAGAAAGTCAAACTGTGACGTCCCGTCATTTTGAGGTACTTATGTTACCGTTATTATTTTAATTTTATTCGCAATTGTTTGGAACCTTGCATTTCGCTTTGTTTTACTCACGGTTTATTATTAAAAATCGGGTTTTATGTGTTTGCTGATTCGTCCCTTGAGACGTAAGCTTTATGTTTACCTAAGTGCCAACTAGTTAGTATTCTCGTGATGATAAGTTAGGGTGTCTACGCCAAATTTGTTGGTTAACGTATTCCTTATCTTCGAGAAATCGTGCTATTACTCTTGTTTATACTATTACCGAATAATAGGAGTCTCGGAATCGGAATTAAAATTGAATCATTAAATGAATTCTAATACCAAGAAATCATCATAATGAACTTGCCTAAGTTCATTGCAAAAAGAATCGGAAACTTTCAACGAACGAAAAGGCGTAGCGATAACGCAAATTTAAAACAAACTTTAGCTGAATCAGTAATTCAACGGACGGCTGAATAATTTCAGACAGCGGCTGAAAGTCGCTGGTCCAGCCACTAACTTCTTGGTGAGTCATTTCTGCATGCGATATTACCTTGACACCTGTCCAACAGGTGACAAAACCTCCTCAAACCCAGATTTTATTCCTGGAAATTGTCTCACAAGTCCTCATTTCATTTTCACAATCACACACACACACACATCTATGATTCGTCCCTTGAGACGTAAGCTCTATGTTTACCTAAGTGCCAACTAGTTAGTATTCTCGTGATAATAAGTTAGGGTGTCTACGCCAAATTTGTTGGTTAACGTATTCCTTATCTTCGAGAAATCGTGCTATTACTCTTGTTTATACTATTACCGAATAATAGGAGTCTCAGAATCGGAATTAAAATTGAATCATTAAATGAATTCTAATACCAAGAAATCATCATAATGAACTTGCCTAAGTTCAATGCAAAAAGAATCGGAAACTTTCAACGAACGAAAAGGCGTAGCGATAACACAAATTTAAAACAAACTTTAGCTGAATCAACAATTCAACGGACAGCTGAATAATTTCAGACAGCGGCTGAAAGTCGCTGGTCCAGCCACTAACTTCTTGGTGAGTCATTTCTGCATGCGATATTACCTTGACACCTGTCCAACAGGTGACAAAACCTCCTCAAACCCAGATTTTATTCCTGGAAATTGTCTCACAAGTCCTCATTTCATTTTCACAATCACACACACACATCTATGATTCGTCCCTTGAGACGTAAGCTTTATGTTTACCTAAGTGCCAACTAGTTAGTATTCTCGTGATAATAAGTTAGGGTGTCTACGCCAAATTTGTTGGTTAACGTATTCCTTATCTTCGAAAAATCGTGCTATTACTCTTGTTTATACTATTACCGAATAATAGGAGTCTCAGAATCGGAATTAAAATTGAATCATTAAATGAATTCTAATACCAAGAAATCATCATAATGAACTTGCCTAAGTTCAATGCAAAAAGAATCGGAAACTTTCAACGAACGAAAAGGCGTAGCGATAACGCAAATTTAAAACAAACTTTAGCTGAATCAGCAATTCAACGGACGGCTGAATAATTTCAGACAGCGGCTGAAAGTCGTTGGTCCAGCCACTAACTTCTTGGTGAGTCATCACTGCATGCGATATTACCTTGACACCTGTCCAACAGGTGACAAAACCTCCTCAAACCCAGATTTTATTCCTTGAAATTGTCTCACAAGTCCTCATTTCATTTTCACAATCACACACACACATCTATGATTCGTCCCTTGAGACGTAAGCTTTATGTTTACCTAAGTGCCAACTAGTTAGTATTCTCGTGATAATAAGTTAGGGTGTCTACGCCAAATTTGTTGGTTAACGTATTCCTTATCTTCGAGAAATCGTGCTATTACTCTTGTTTATAAGTCGACGGCTGTCCAACAGGTGACACAACCTCCTCAAACCCAGATTTTATCCCTGGAAATTTTCTCACAAGTCCGCATTTCATTTTCACAATCACACACACGCACATCTATTCTCACTCTCTCCATTCACTTGCGCAAAACAAAATTTCCTCTCAACACTCTTCTTTGTGGCTGTAAATTCCAGCAAGTAATCATCTAAAACATCACAATAAATTGTTATTATCAATAAGGGAAGAAAGAGGTAGTCATCCATTTGGTTGTTTACATTGCTTTCTATCGTTTTCAAGTCAAAATCTCCATGAAGTCGTGCTAGATCATAAGACATTCCTTTTCTTTAAGGTATAATATCTCATCCCTACTATTTTTACATTGATTCATCCTTTGCATGTGTGATCTAACAACATGGAAATAAATTTATAAAGTTGGTGGTTAATAATCAAAGAAAAACAAGGTTATAAACTTTTACATATATTTTTTTTTACATAAAGTTGTTATTTGAAGAAATATATAAACATTTTTCAAGATTTATCAGTTGCATGTCAAAATCTACAGAAAAATACTTAAAAAATGCTCAAAATCGCTAAAATGACAAAACTATGAAACTGGTTACGGCCTCCCGGCCGGCGACTGAAATGATGCACCCAGCGGCTAAGGTGCAGCCTGGCTGAATAATTTCAGCCGACGGCTAAATTTTTCTGTTAACACGAAATTTGTACTTTAACATATTAACGGTGGGTGTATTGTGTTTTGGAGGCGAATATATTCTCATCACCACACCACCAAGGTCTTTTGTTCCGGGGTCAATTCTTGGCAATTTCTTGCGGGTGTTAACGGTAAAAATCCTAATTTTCACGAATTTCTCGAAAAATGGTTAGGATAAAATATTAGACCAACATTTTGAATACTTTTGGATTGGACTAATTTTGGACTAATAAAGGTTAAAACGTAAAGTTAACCGAAGTTAAAGTATTATCTATATTATTATGTAAAACCACATACAAATACGTATTTAAGACTTGGTGAATGTGATTGGAACAAAATAAAAATTGTTAACAAGCGTGAAAGTGGTTACATTTTTGGACAAATATTTTATGGCGCGGAAGCGCTGTGTGAATTTACATTTTTATGACTTTTAACGACTCTAAAACACTTGTATAAGTAAAAGTAACATATTATGCACGAACGTCGTCTTTGGACTCAAAGACGTCAGTATCTCCAAAAATATCATAATACTTACTTAAAACGAGCGTTTATCTACGTTTCAATAAATATACCTTGTTACAAACTTCGAGCGTAATCTAAATTCATCAAATGATGTTTTTACGACAAATTTTATTAAAGCGTTTTAAAAGTCATATTACTCTAATATTTTGAAAATTAAAGACTTTAAAACTTTCAAAATGTTAAAATTTGACTTTCTCGTTGACTTTGACTTTTATAAAGTCAACATCCTTGACTTTGACCAAGTCAACATTTTTGACGTTGACCTTGGTCGAACTCGATAAAACCTTGGAAACGATATTCCTTTCGACAGATATTCCTGGTAGTCGTTGTCCGCTCGGAATATCAATCTTTCTTAATTGTCGTTTATGACGCGAAATGTCGATATCTTTCCGATCAACCCTTTTTGGCGCTGAACATCGTCTTATTAATCCGTCATCCTGATTCGACTTAATAATCGTTGGAATATCTTAATAAACTTAACCTTAACCGACAAGGCTAAACCGGATCAGACTTATGGAGATAATGAGACTATGTGGTTTATTGTTTTAAGGTACTTAGACGGTGGAGTTGTAGCTACGTGATAATATACCCGAGTATTTGCTGTGCTTTCACTGTAAGTTATTCGTAGCCCTTGTCTTTAATATTTTTGGGGTGGAAAGCGTATTTTAAAATGTCTGCATGTATGCAGAATGTTATTGATTATCTTGTTTGCCTTGTGGATTAGGTCTGCCTTAGATTAGGTACCTTTAGACCTTGGTGGGTCCCCCTTATACACTCGTTAAACTTTATGCCCAAAGGTTTCATATATATATAGCTATATGGGTTATAGACCTAACCCTCACTGCTCGGTAGAATGTTTCTAGGAGCGAATGTTATGACCGGTTACTTATTGGATACCTTTGGTTTTGGCACACCTCAGGATAGGGGAATTATATGGTTCGATCAGGAGCGAGTTGTAGACTAGTCTAGGCATAGTACCTATCACTATTGGTTGTTGAAAACAAGATATATCATTTGAACTTAACATGTTTGTTAAAATTGTCGTTGGGTCAACTTTTACTTAAAATTGAGAATAATTCACCAACATGTTGTTGATGTCGTTTTAACGCTTTTCAGGATTTTGGGGATTTATGTGAATCATGTCATACTTGCTTTTCGGATCGCTTGTTTTGTTTATTTGGAAATTGTGATGTTTGATGTAATCTCCATGATGATCCGTTTTAAGACATTTGATATGTATTTGTATTAGGCGTTCATCTCTTTTGATATTGTAATGTACTTTGTAAACCTTTGGCATGATCAATGCAATTTCGATGTTTTGTTTATTGGTTGTAATGTTGTAATCCTTGACTCATGATATCGTAACTGGAACACCTCGTGTTTCAGCTCTAAGCGGGGTGTGACAGAAGTTGGTATCACAGCCAAAGGTTATAGCGAACCGAGTGATTTTAACTGAGTAAATCACTTGGAGTATGACCAAAAGCTTTTGAATCGATTTTGCTCTGATTTTCTATGTGTGCACTATTTTTCATACGTGTTTATTTTCGCGTTTATTATTTTTGGCGTTGGCCTTATTTTCACGATGCCTCCTAAAAAGACAACCGCGACGAGACGTTCTGCGAGACGTGCTACGTCGAACGCGTGAGCTCATACCGCGACTCCGAGAGCGAGAGTGAACAATGCGGAAACTGATTCGACACCCAACTTCGGACAGATGATTGCACAGCAGATAGCAGCGATGATGCCCGATATCGTTGCTCAAATTAGGGATGACACCTCTCAAGGAGCTGGTGGTTCGGGTCCTGAAAATCCCGAGCTGATTATTGATGGTGATGGTCCTGAAGTTGGAATTACCGGGTCTGGTGGACCCAAGGCTTGTTCGGGTGGAGCAGAGGGCTCGACTCGACGCACTGGATGTACGATAAAGACTTTCATGGGCTGTAAGGCCCCAAAGTTTAAAGGCACTGAGGGTGCGACTGGAACGCTTCAGTGGATGGAGAAGCTAGAAGCCATTTTCGAAGCAGTTGGATGTGCGGACGAGGATCGAGTCCGTTTCGCTACTTTTGTTTTCCAAGTCTCCGCTCTGATGTGGTGGAACTCGGTCGTGAATGTGCGAGGCCGGGCAGAGACAAACGTCATGACATGGGAACATTTGAAGGAGATGCTAATAGTGGAGTATGCGCCTGAATCTGAGATTCAGAAGTTAGAAGATGAGATGTGGAATCTGACCATAATTGGGTCAGACATCCAGGGTTACACCTCGCGTTTTTACGCTTTGTCCCAATTGGTTCCACACCTAGTTCGACCAGAGCTCAAGCGGGTCGGTCGCTATATCCACGGATTACCCCAGGAAATCCATAGTGGTGTCCTTTCATCCAAACCGAGCACATTTCAGAGTGTTGTGGACATTGCGACCACGTTGACTCAGAACGCGGTCCGTGATGGTGTGATATCTCCGGTTGTGGTTAAGCAGAACTCCGGAGGGAAACAGAGTGGTGAATTCCGTCATAGGGTCGCGCATAAGAAGTTGCTGAGGCATGATGCTCCTCAGGTGGTGCAGTCATATGCAGCAGTAACACCAGGTACATAGGGTAAGTATCCTAAGTGTGATCGGTGTGGTAAGTACCACACCAAAGAAGTGGCTTGTTGGGAGTGCAGTATTTGTAAGAAACTTGGACACACAGATAAGTTTTGTAAGGCCTATAAGGGCAAGTGTTTTGAATGTGGTTCTCCGGATCATCATAAGGACAGATGTCCCAAATTAGCTTCATCTGGTAATGCTTTTGGTTCAGGTCCTCGAGGAAGGGCGTTTGTGATTAGAGCCAAGGAGGCTCAGCAGGATCCACACGTCGTTACGGGTACTTTTCTTATCTGTGGTCGACCTACGTTTATTTTATTTGATTCTGGTGCGGATAAAAGTTTTATATCTAATGAGTTTAGGACTTTAATTCCTTGTAAGTCTAGACCTTTGGTGCCTTCTTTTGAGATAGAACTAGCTGATGGTGAGTTTTTGCATGCTACTGAGGTACTATCTTCCTGTAGTGTTAGTTTTAATAACCACTCTTTCCCTATCGACTTGATTCCAATTAAGTTGGGAAGTTTTGACGTCATTATCGGTATGGATTGGTTAGAGACGCACCGTGCAAAGATTATATGTTTCGAGAAGATGATTCACATTTCGTTACCGCAGGGAGAGCCGTTGTTAGTTCAAGGGAATAAGGCGGGGAAGCGCCTTAAGATCGTCTCATGTTTGAAATATCGGGAGTACATCAAGAAGGATTGTTCACTCTTTCTTGCACATCTGGTGAAGAAAGACACCGCGGAGAAGTTGGAGGAGAAGCTCGTGGTTCGTGACTTCCCTGATGTGTTCCCAGAGGACTTACCTAGATTACCCCCTAGTCGAGAGGTAGACTTTCGGATTGACTTAGTTCCCGGAGCAACGCCGGTGGCGAAGGCTCCTTATCGGTTAGCACCTTCGGAGATGTTAGAACTATCGAAGCAGATCCAGGAACTGGTGGACAAAGGCTTCGTTAGGCCGACTTCCTCCCCTTGGGGCGCTGGTACTTTTCATGAAGAAGAAGGATGGTTCGATGAGGTTGTGTATAGACTACAGAGAGCTGAATAAGCTGACAGTAAAGAACCGCTATCCTTTACCACGTATAGATGATTTGTTTGACCAGCTTCAAGGTTCATGTTTCTTTTCGAAGATAGACTTACGATCCGGATATCACCAATTGAGGGTGCAGGAGGAGGACATTCCGAAGACTGCTTTTCGGACGCAATACGGTCATTACGAGTTTTTAGTTATGCCATTCGGTCTCACGAATGCGCCTGCAACATTTATGGACATGATGAACCGTATATGCCGTCCTTACCTCGATAAATTCGAGATCGTGTTTATCGACGACATTCAGATATATTATCGTAGCCGTGAGGAGCACGAGGAGCCCTTGAGAATAGTGTTGGAGTTGCTCAGGAAGGAGCAGCTTTACGCTAAGTTCTCGAAGTGTGAGTTTTGGTTTTCAGAGGTCCAACTTCTTGGCCACGTGGTTAGCAAGAAGGGAATCCATGTTGATCCTGCTAAGATTAAGGCCATCAAAGATTGGGTTGCTCCTAAGACACCCACCAAGATCCGTTCATTTTTGGGTTTGGCAGGTTACTATCGTCGCTTCATCAAAAATTTCTCGAAGATAGCCTCGCCAATGACAAAATTGACCCAGAAGAATGAGGAGTTTGTTTGGGGTACTAAGCAAGAGGAAGCTTTTCAGCTATTGAAGAAGCGGTTGTGTGATGCTCCTAACTTGAGTCTCCCGGAGGGTACCGAAAATTTTGTTGTATATTGCGATGCTTCGCATAAGGGACTCGGGTGTAAACTGACGCAGAACGGGAAAGTGATTGCCTATGCTTCCCGCCAGTTCAAGATTCATGAGAAGAACTACACGACCCACGACTTGGAATTAGGCGCGGTAGTTTTTGCTTTGAAGATTTGGCGCCATTATCTTTACGGTACTAAATGTATAGTTTTTACCGATCATAAATCGTTACAACACATCTTTGATCAAAATATGTTGAATATGAGGCAACGCGAATGGGTGGAATTGCTTAAAGATTATGATTGCGAGATTCGCTACCACCCGGGTAAAGCGAATGTAGTAGCCGATGCGTTAAGTCGCAAGGAATCGGTTAAGCCGGTGAGAGTTCGCGCTATGATGGTTTCTATTCAGTCGAGCTTGAAGACTCGTATTATTCAGGCTCAACAAGAGGCTCTCACCGAGGATTGCGTGAAGAATGAAGGATTATTTAGTTTGGCACGGCAATTGGAGCCGAAAGACGACGGGGTGATGTATTTCTTGGACCGTATTTGGGTTCCCGTCGGTCTTAGGCAGTTGATATTGGATGAGGGTTACAAGTGTAATTACTCCGTTCATCCCGGGGCGGATAAGATGTACCATGACTTAAATGATTTTTATTGGTGGCCTGGCATGAAGAGGGAGATTGCCGAGTACGTGGGCAAATGTTTGACATGTTCAAAGGTCAAGGCTCAGAATCAGAAGCCTTCTGCCCTTCTTCAGCAACCGGAAATCCCACAGTGGAAGTGGGAACACATCACGATGGACTTTGTAACGAAGCTTCCTAGGTCTTCAGGAGGTTATGATACCATTTGGGTCCTTGTTGATCGGCTGACTAAGTCAGCGCATTTCCTTCCTATTCGTGAGGATTACCGAATAGAGAAGTTATCTAGATTGTATATTGACGAGATTGTGGCTAGGCATGGCATTCCTGTATCGGTTATTTCTGATCGCGACGCGCGATTTACTTTGAGGTTCTGGCAGACTCTACAACGAGCTTTGGGCACACGATTGGATATGAGCCCGACTTATCACCCTCAGACCAATGGGCAGAGTGAGCGCACGATTCAGACTTTTGAGGATATGCTGCGTGCGTGTGTTTTAGATTTTGGCGGGAGTTGGGATCGACATTTACCGTTAGTCGAGTTTTCGTACAATAACAGTTACCACTCCAGCATTAATTGCGCGCCTTTTGAGGCTCTTTACGGGCGTAAGTGTAGGTCTCCACTCTGTTGGGCTGAGATTGGTGATAGCCAAATTACGGGTCCGGAGCTGATCTAGGAGACGACTGATAAAATCTTTAGGATCAAGGATCGTCTGTTAGCCGCGAGAGATCATCGGAAGAAGTACGCGGATTTGCGCCGGAAACCTTTGGAGTTCAAAGTTGGAGAGTTGGTGTTATTGAAAGTTTCTCCGTGGAAGGGCGTGTTTCGTTTCGAGAAACGCAGCAAGTTAAGTCCACGTTTTACAGGTCCTTTTAGAGTTTTGTCTCGTGTTCGACCAGTGGCTTACCGTCTTGAGTTGCCACCTGAGTTGTGCGGTGTGCACAACCTATTTCACATATCGCATCTCAAGAAGTGTCTTGCTGACGAGTCTTTGATTGTCCCCTTGGAGAAACTACGTTTGGACCATTCGCTTCACGTGATAGAGGAGCCGGTGGAAATCATTGACCGAGATGTCAAGCGTTTACGGCGGAGTAGGATTCCTATATTGAAGGTCCGATGGAACTCTAAGTTTGGAGCTGAATTTACGTGGGAACAGGAGGATGAAATGCAGCGAAAATATCCCCATCTTTTGCCTGGCAGCGATGCTCAGTAGATATTTCGAGGACGAAATTCTTTTTACTGGGGGAGGCTGTGACGTCCCTTCATTTTGAGGTACTTATGTTCCCGTTATTATTTTAATTATATTCGCAATTGTTTGGACCCTTGCATTTCTCTTGGTTTTACTCACGGTTTATTATTGAGAATCGGGTTTTACGTGTTTGCTGATTCGTCCCTTGAGACGTAAGCTTTGTGTTTACCTAAGTGCCAACTAGTTAGTATTCTCGTGATAATAAGTTAGGGTGTTTACGCCAAATTTGTCGGTTAACGTATTCCTTATCTTCGAGAAATCGTGCTATTACTCTTGTTTATACTATTACCGAATAATACGAGTCTCAGAATCTGAATTGAAATTGAATCATTAAATAAATTCTAATACCAAGAAATCGTATAATGAACTTGCCTAAGTTCATTGCAAAAAGAATCGGAAACTTTCAACGAACGAAAAGGCGTAGAGATGACGCAAATTTAAAACAAACTTTAGCTGAATCAGCAATTCAGCCGACGGGTGAATAATTTCAGCCGACGGCTGAGACCCAGACAGCGGTTAAAAGTCGCTGGTCCAGCCACCACCTTTTTGGTGAGTCATTTCTGCATGTGATATTACCTTGACACCTGTCCAACAGGTGACAAAACCTCCTCAAACCCAGATTTTATCCCTGGAAATTGTCTCACAAGTCCTCATTTCATTTTCACAATCACACACACGCACATCTATTCTCACTCTCTCCATTCACTTGTGCAAAACAAAATTTCCTCTCAACACTCTTCTTTGTGGCTGTAAATTCCAGCAAGTAATCATCTAAAACATCACAATAAATTGTTATTATCAATAAGGGAAGCAAGAGGTAGTCATCCATTTGGTTGTTTACATTGGTTTCTATCGTTTTCGGGTCAAAATCTTCATGAAGTCGTGCTAGATCATAACACATTCCTTTTCTTTAAGGTATAATAACTCATCCCTACTATTTTTACATTGATTAATCCTTTGCATGTGTGATGTAACAACATGGAAATAAAATTTATAAAGTTGCTGGTTAATAATCAAAGAAAAACAAGGTTATAAACTTTTACATACATCTTTTTAAATAAAGTTTTTATTTGAAGAAATATATAAACATTTTTCAAGATTTATCAGTTGCATGTTCAAAATCTACAGAAAGATACTTAAAAAATGCTCAATATAGCTAAAATGACAAAACTATGAAACTGGTTACGGCCTCCTGGCCGATGGCTGAAATGATTTAGCCAGCGACTGAGGTACATCCGACGTCTGAATAATTACAGCCGACGGCTAAATTTTTCTGTTAACAAGAAATTTGTACTTTAACATATTAACTGTGGGTGTATTGTGTTTTGGAGGCGGATAAATTCTCATCACCACACCACCGAGGTCCTTTGTTCCGGGGTCAATTCTTGGCAATTTCTTGCGGGTGTTAACGGTAAAAATCGTAATTCTCACGAATATCTCGATTTCATTATCTTTTATAATTAATTCGGATTTAGCCTTGAAAAATGGTTAGGATAAAATATTAGACCAACAATTTGAATAGTTTTGGATTTGGAATAATTTTGGACTAAAATAGGTTAAAATGTAAAGTTAACCGAAGTTAAAGTATTATCTATATTATTATGTAAAACCACATACAAATATGTATATAAGACTTGGTGAATGTGATTGGAACAAAATACAAATTGTTAACAAGCGTGAAGGTGGTTACAATTTTGGACAAATATTTTATGGCGCGGAAGCGCTGTCCGAATTGACATTTTTATGACTTTTAACGACTCTAAAACACTTGTATAAGTAAAAGTAACATATTATGCACGAACGTCGTCTTTGGACTCAAAGACGTCAAAATCTCCAAAAATATCATAATACTTACTTAAAACGAGCGTTTATCTACGTTTCAATAAATATACCTTGTTACAAACTTCGAGCATAATCTAAAATCATCAAATGATGTTTTTACGACAAATTTAATTAAAGCGTTTTAAAAGTCATATTACTCTAATATTTTGAAAAGTAAAGACTTTAAAACTCTCAAAATGTCAAAATTTGACTTTCTTGTTGATTTTGACTTTTATAAAGTCAACATCCTTGACTTTTATAAAGTCAACATCCTTGACTTTGACCAATTCAACATTTTTGACGTTGACCTTGGTCGAACTCGATAAAACCTTGGAAACGATATTCCTTTCGACATATATTCCTGGTAGTCGTTGTCGGCTCGGAATATCATTCTTTCTTAATTGTTGTTTATGTCGCGAAATGTCGATATCTTTCCGATCAACCCTTTTTGGCGCGGAACATCGTCTTATTAATCCGTCATCCAGATTCGACTTAATAATCGTTGGAATATCTTACTAAACTTAACCTTAACCGACAAGGCTAAACCGGACCAGACTTATGGAGATACTTATACTATGTTGTTTATTGTTTTAAGGCACTTAGGCGGTGGAGTTGTAGCTTCGTGATTATATACCCGAGTATTTGCTGTGCTTTCACTGTGAGTTATTCGTAGCCCTTGTCTTTAATATTTTTGGGATGGAAAGCGTATTTTAAAATGTCTGCATGTATGCGGAATGCTATTGATTATCTTGTTTGCCTTGTGGATTAGGTCTGCCTTAGATTAGGTGCCTTTAGACCTTAATGGGTCCCCCTTATACACTCGTTAAGCTTTATGCCCAACGGTTTCGTATATATAGCTATATGGGTTATAGACCTAACCCTCACTGCTCGGTAGAATGTTTCTAGGAGCGAATGTTATGACCGGTTACTTATTGGATACCTTTGGTTTTGGCACACCTCAGGATAGCGGAATTATATGGTTCGGTCAGGAGCGAGTTGTAAACTAGTCTAGGCATAGTACCTATCACTATTGGTTGTTGAAAACAAGATATATCATTTGAACTTAACATGTTTGTTAAAATTCTCGTTGGGTCAACTTTTACTTAAAATTGCGAATAATTCACCAACATGTTGTTGATGTCGTTTTAACGCTTTTCAGGAGTGTGAGGAATTATGTGAATCATGTCATACTTGCTTTTCGGATCGCTTGTTTTGTGTATTTGAAAATTGTGATGTTTGATGTAATCTCCATGATGATCCGTTTTAAGACATTAGATATGTATTTGTATTTGGCGTTCATCGCTTTTGATATTGTAATGTACTTTGTAAACCTTTGGCATGATTAATGCAATTTCGATGTTTTGTTTATTGGTTGTAATGTTTTAATCCTTAACTCATGATATCGTAACTGGAACACCTCGTGTTTCCGCTCTAAGCGGGGTGTGACACAAACTGATGCAGACATTCTTCAAGGAGAAGACATTCCAGTATCAATTGAAAATCAGGACAATGTTTTTCAAGATCAAGATACCAATTCTAGTGAAAATAAAATCAATTCGGGTGGAGTCATTGAAAATCAAGTTAAATCTGGTGCACAACTTGAAACTCAACATACATATGATGAATAACAAATTAATTCGGGTGCACAAATTGGAAGTGAAGAAAACTCTAGTGGGTCAAACTAATTCGGGGTGCACAAACTGATCTTCAAGAAAACTCTGGTGAATCACATAAAAACTCTGGTGCAAAAGCTGAAAGTCTAAACAACTCTGGTGAAGATCAATTTAACTCTGGTGCAGAATCTGAGAATCATTTTGATGAACCAAGCTATGAACAAGCCAGTGAAGCAACTTTTGATTCTTTATTCTTTGATGATCTTGTGCCACATCAAACAAATATTTCTGATAATATTACCGAAGAAATGAATTCATTTTTAAAAGTTCACAAAACACATCCTCTAAGTAATATTATAGGAAATTTGTATGATGGTGTCAAGACAAGAAGTAGTACTGGTTTATAAAATCTCTGTTTGTTCTCTTGCTTTCTTTCCAAAATTGAGCCTAAGAATGTAGACATTGCATTAACTTTAAATAGTTGGGTAGAGGCTATGCAAGAAGAGTTGCTACAGTTTAAGATTCGGGAAGTAGGGACTTTAGTGGAAAGTGTTGGGAAAATCAGAAATTAAACCTAAAGTATAAGTCTGTTTAATTAAAATCCCAGTCTGAGTCTGAGTGACTTTGAGTATGAGTCATTTTGAGTCTGATTGTCTATTTGAGTCTGAGTGACTAGCATTATGGGTCCGAGTTAGTCAGTTCCATAATGACTTGAACCGAAAGTTTAGGAAGTTAGTTAGATAAAATATTCTATCTTTTTAGAAGATTTTCTAAGATTTATCCTTATCAAAGCTCCCTTTATTGTGTATAAATAGGGAGCTTGAATGATGTATTTTGGTTGTCGTTTTTATTGAATCAAAACTGAGTGTTATTCAATTTGTTAAAAGTTATAATTCCGCTATAAATTGTTGACAAATACTTTGTGTTTATCAAGAGTGATAATTAACATTTGAATACTCATTTTCAATTGATTCAATCATACAAGATTAATTAATTATCTGTATATCAAGTAATTGGGATCTTATTCAGACCTAACAACTGGTATCAAAGCAAAGAAGATTTAAATTTTAATATTTACAAATCTTAAACGATCAGTTAGTAATATCTCAATTAATAATTATGTCTTCATCATCACAATCACCTACAATGGCTGGAAAAGGAATTCCAATTTCAATAGACATAACTTTACCCATTGGAAACTCAAAGCTGATTGGAACCTTTCTGGAATTCATGATGAAATGATGACTACTATCACTGAGGGACCAATAATTCCCGGAAAGGAAATTGTAGAAGTGAAGGAGGGAGAAAAGTTCATCCAAAGGGCAAGATGGGTTCAGACTCCAAAATCTCAATGGACTAGGTTAGATAGGAAACTATTTTATGTAGATCCAAAGGCTAGAAGCATCTTAGGAAATGATGTGTCTGAAAAGATATTCTCCAAAATTGTTGGATGTAGATCAGCAAAAGAAATATGGGATACAGTCATTGTATCCTATGAAGGTGTGCAAGTGGTGAAAGATAGAGGCTGAACAGTTTGATAAGAAACTATGAAAATTTTAATGTGAAAGAAAAGGAATGACTTGCTAATGTACAAACCAGATTTCAAATCTTGCTAAATGATTTGTCAGCTCTTGGTGTGGTGAAAGAAGATGATGAAGTGTGCAAGAAGTTTGTTGACATTCTTCCAAACCGATATGAATCTGTCATTACATATCTTGTTGTGAGTGAAAAACTATCCACTTACAAATTTCCTGGTTTGTTTGGGCTTTTACTAAACTTTGAAGAAACCCAAGAGAGGAAGAAGTTGAACAAAAGGAGGATTTCTAGAGATCCTGAAGCTTCATTAGTTGCAACAAGCAGAAGGAATAAAGAAATATACTCAAAAGAAACTGACTCAGATGAGTCTGAGTCAAACTCAGACTCAGATTTTGATGATGAATCTGAGGTAAAGAAGTTAAAAGATCAACTAGCGTTGCTGACTATGAAGCTAGAACAAAAGACAGGTTACACGGGAAAGAAACCGTTTAATTTGAAAAAGGTCAAATGTTTTAAATGTGGAGAACATGGTCACATGGCTGCAGACTTCAAAGTGAAAAATGCCCAGACTGACCATATGTATGCAGTTGCTGAGAAAGCTCAAAGATACAGGAAAAAGTATCTTAAATACAAGAATGGAGACACTTCAAGAAATCAAAATCCTCAAGCTGAGCAGCAAACATTCTTTGCTGAAGAATGGATGGATGAAGATTTATCTTCAGATGATGATAAAGTAGTGGATAAGTGTCTGATGGCTTTAATAGATGAAACGAGTCATCTACCTCTCAGTTTTGCAAAGATCTAAAGGAAGCTGAGAGATTGAGTTGCAAGTGAGACTGGGACAAATCCAAATTTAATATGATACACAATTTCAATACCGAAGATCAAAAACTTTAAATGTTTGAGTTTCTCTTTCTAGATTTTAAAACATCATTAGAAGATATTTTTGCTCTCAAAATCAAATTGAAAGATTTAGTAAACATATTACAAAGCAAAAATAAAGAGATTTCAGAGATAGAAAACTACAGAGTCACATTGACTGCTCAGACTAAAGCTTATAATGATCTTGCAAAAGAAAGTCATAAATTTAGGGAAGAAACTCAACATATAAAAGTATTTGTCAGTCTTGGTGTATCTCATCTTTAAAAAACGAAGATTGTTTGAGTAGACAAGTCCCTAGACAAGTTCAGGCTGTTTAGGGGGAAGACTTCAGTGTCAAGAAACATATGACTGAAGAAGAAGAAGAGGCTGAGAGGGAGAAAATTATTTCTAAACCTGTCATTTTACCAGACACATTTAAATATATAAAAGGAAATCAAACAAAAATGTCAAATGCATTTGTCAAACCTGTCATGTCTCAAGAGTCAAACAAGTGTGAATCTTCAACAACAAGTCAGTCTGATGTTCATTTAAAAATTGAAAAAGTGAGTCAAACCATCAAACCATCTTTTCCTAAGAATATTGTTAAATCCAAGGTTTTGAGTAAACCACAAGTCAGTCTCAAGCAAGTCAAGTCAAACAGTGTTGAAAAAGAGTCAGTTCAAAAGGTCAGTCCTATAGACCAATTAGGAAATCAACTTTTGCAATTAACCAATATTGTACAAACACTGGTTAGAAATAAATCACCAATTTCAAAAGAACCAAGGACTCCTCCTAAAAGAACTTGTTACAATTGTGGTGAAGAGGGACATGAAGCTGTATTTTGTAAACAATTGAATCAGACTAGACCTAGATACAATGGACCAAAAGTATCTAAATCTTCAAAATCAAATTCAGTCTCACCTCAAAAACAATGGTCAGTTCAATCTTCAAGGCAACAGTCTGTTTCATCTCAAAAACATAGGTCAGCTCAACCTTCTAAACAAAAGTTTGTTCCATTTCAAAAACAAGAGTCAGTTAGAAGGGCTGCCAGCTACTCAGATTCACAAAAGATAAATCTGAAAAATCTACCATGCAAATATTGTGGAGTCATAGGGCATTATTCCATGAACTGTATGAAAGAAATAAACAAATGGAATTATGACAACCCTGAATCTGAGTGGAAAAAAATCTCACTTGCTGAACTAGGAAAGAAACAAAAACTTGTGAATGAACCCACTCAAAAGTAGGTTCCCAAAAAGAACTAATCTTTTTTGTGTTTCTATGTGAAAGATTCCACAAAATGGTTTTTAGACAGTGGAGCCTCAAGGCACATGACATGGATTAAATCCTTTTTATCTGAGTACAAGGAGGAAGATGGACCACAAGTCAGATATGGTGATATTGTTGTTTCTACGACAAGAGGATATGGAATTCATGTTGGATCTGTCACCTTCAAAAGGGTAGCATATGCAGAAGGTCTACAACATAATTTACTTAGTGTGAGTCAGATTACAGATGAAGATCATGAAGTAAGATTCATGAAACAAGGAGGGATAATATACAATACAAAAGGAAAACCTTTGCTGCTAGCCAAGAGAGAGAGAGATGTGTTTTGTCTGGATCTAAGTTCAGCAAATGATGAAGCTGAGACATGTCTTTTCACTGAGACAAAAGAAGAACTCAATTGGCTATGGCATAGAAGATTATCTCATTTGAACTTCAAAAACATCAACATTCTATCCAAGAAAAAGCTGGTTAGAGGTCTTCTTCCTGAACTGACTTATTCAAAGGATAAGGTTTGCTCAGCCTCTGTTCTTAGGAAGCAAATAAAGGTGCACTTTCCTTCTAAAATGCTACACCCAATTGTAGAACCTCTATATATGCTTCATATGGATCTATTTGGACTCATAAGTATAGAAATTCAAGGAGGAAAGAGGTATACACTGGTAATTGTAGATGAGTTTACATGATACACCTGGGTGGTTTTTCTACAAGCCAAAAGTGATGCAACTGAAGAAATCATCAGTCTGATCAAGAGGGAGCAGAGGCAAAAGAACACTTTGGTCAGACAGATGAGAAGTGATCATGGAACTGAGTTCAAGAATTCTGTGCTGATAAACTTTTGTGAAAAAAGAGGCATTGTTCAAAACTTTGCATCTGTTAGAACTCCTCAACATAATGGAGTAGCTGGGAGAAGGAACAAGACTCTTATTGAAAGTGCAAGAACTATGTTATGCTATGGTAACATGAAGATAAAGTTCTAAAGCTGCAAGAACTATGTTATGCTATGGTAACATGAAGATAAAGTTCTGGGTTGAGGCTGTCAACACTGCATGTTTTACTCAAAACAGATTCGTCATAGTGAAGAAGCATGGGAAGACAACTTATGAAATGTATCACTATAAAGTCCCATCTATTCATTATCTGCATATTTTTGGAAGTAGATGCTATATTCTTAATCAAAGAGATCAACTGTGTAAAATGTCTCCTAAATCCGATGAAGGTTTATTTGTTGCATACTCAAGTGTGTCCAAAGCATTTAGAGTATATAATGAAAGAAGAAAGAAATTTAAAGAGAGCATAAATGTAACATTTGATGATACAACTCAGTCTGACAAGGATAAACTGACTACTTAGTCTGACCTTGTATCTATTACTCATCTGTGTGATGAACTGATGGTTAACCCATACTGAAGATCAAGCAGTTCCACTTGGTCAGGCTCAAGTATCTGAGAGCGAAGATGATGAAGTACAGTTGAATTTATTCAAAGAGAATAACAGGGATGAGTCTGACCCTGTTCAAAATGACATACCTCAGTCTGATAAAGCTCAGATTGATGAAGATCGGACCCACACTGAAGAGGATCACCACTCAGATCCAGGAAATGTCAAAACTGTCAAGGATCATCCACTGACCAATATCCTTGGAACTCTCCAAGAAGGTGTCAAAAAAAGAAACAAGTCAGCTACAACTAATTTTTGTTTCTATACAAATTTTCTCAGTCTGATGGAACCAAAGAAAGTGGAAGAAGCTCTTGTGGATGAAGACTGGGTTGATGGAATGCTGGAGGAACTGAGTGAGTTTGTCAGTAATGACATATGGGAATTGGTTCCTTGCCCATTAAAAAAGGACATAATTGGACTCAAATGGATCTTCAGAAACAAGTTTGATAAAGATGGTGTGGTGATTAGAAACAAAGCCTGACTGGTTGCTCAGGGTTATAAACAGGAGGAAGGAATTGATTATGATGAAACTTTTGCACCTGTGGAAAGAATTTAAGCTATTAGACTGTTTCTAGATTATTCAGCATTCAAAGATTTTTTTGTATATCAAATGGATGTAAAGAGTGATTTTCTAAATGGTGATCTGAAAGAGGACGTCTATGTCAAGCAGCCACCGAGTTTTGTCAATCCAAACTTCCCTAATCATGTTTATAAACTTAAGAAAGCTTTATATGGTCTCAAACAAGCTCCTAGAGCTTGGTATGATACTCTGTCTAACTTTCTTCTTCGAAATCAGTTTCAAAGAGGGTCAATTGACAAAACACTTTTTATAAAGAAAGAAAATGGTCATGTTATTCTGGTTAAAATTTATGTTGATGACATTATATTTGGTTCCACAAATGCAAAGTTGTGTACTTGGTTTTCAAATTTAATGTCTAATAAATACAGAATGAGTATGATGGGGGAACTGACATTCTTTCTGGGTCTACAACTGGAACAAAAGAAAGATGAAATTTTCATAAATCAAAGAAAATATGTTCATGATGTTTTAAAGAAATTTTCTTTTGATTCATGTTCTGAAATGTCAGGTTTCGTAAATCCTCACAGCTATCAACAAGTGTATGATCTCAATTACGACTAGCGGAATTACACGTAATTGACAAAATGATTTAGAGATAGTAATCAACGATGAATGAACAAGTAGAATGAAAATTGTATTTGGGCGGGAAATTCAGTTACACCAACTATTCTGTTCAAATGCGTTTTTTCTACATGTTTGCTAGCTACTATTTATAGACCTAAGCTAACTAACACTTACATAAATTCCATCCTTATGTTTATTAAAAAACATTTCGGAGTAGACATAAACTTATAATTTAGTTGGATCAGTTCGGGAGAACTTTAACTAATTCGTTGAAGAATTAGTCCCCCTAACTGAAACCTTCCTAAACCTTACACTTTATTAAACAATTCAGAGAGTTCGAATTGATACTAAACTACTCTAAACTATGACTTGGTTATTTTTGAAGCTTCACCATTTGACTTGTATGCTCCAACATTCTCCCCCTTGGATGATGCTTCCAAAATCCTTGTCTTGCTAAGTCAGCTCCCTTCCCATCTTTATGTCCACCACCGATCATCTTCCTTCTCTGCGTCTATTTCTTATTTTATTCAGCTCTATCACTACACTTTCCAAAGCCATCCTACCTTCTATGTCATCTTGTTCCATTCTTTCTAAAGGTAGTTTAGATAGAGTAATGATATCATCATTTGTGAGCTCCCTTATGTCCGCCACTTCATATAATCTTTCTTCTTCTCCATTCTCCCTGTTCAGAACCCATTCATTTGAAGAGTAATCTGCCCTCCATCTCATGATCTTACTTCGTTGCTAAACCAAGATGATTTTCATCATTGGTGTTGTATGCATGGTCATCCTCTTTCTCTTAGTATTGAATTTCTTACCAAAGTTTACAAATCGCTTTCTAGCACACTCATGTAAGAAATTCTCATACTCATGTCCAAGAGGATAATCACCGTGATTGATCAGTTTTAATTTGCACAACTGCATGGCATCTTCCACATATATCTCTCTTAGTTGCTTTGTAGTTCTGTAGTATTTGGTCGTTGTTCCTCTTATGCTCTTTCTTTTGATAACAATTGCACCAGAATGATGATCAAATCTTCGGCCTATAATATGTGGAAGGATGCCTTTCTTCAACTTCATAATCTCTTCTTTCTCTGCTCTCAGTTCTCCTACATATACATCCATGATTCTTGAACAGGAACTGCTTCCTTCTTCTTGACCATCAGCATCAACATCAACAGGGAAACCATATTTATCGAGTTCCCCTCCATCATCTGCAGTTGTCTCCAGCCACTCTGAAAGATCTTCTAGTATAGCAGTAGCAGTTGGATTTATATAGTAATCATCTGGTAAAGAAGATGATTGAGTTGTAGAAGTATGGACAGAAGCACTGTTTTTATCTTGAGCATATGTTTGATCTTGGATGTTGACTGTTGTTAGAGAGGACTGAGATTGAATGAATTCTTTTCTTAATGATGAATCAGAATACCATGGTTGGTTCTCCATATGTTGAGCAGTCTCTTGTACCTTTACTTTCGATATAGAGTGAACTTCCTGTCTCTGTTTCTCAATCAAAGACTTCAATGTTACTCTATCAGTTTGTGTAGGTTGATAAGCTTTATGAGCAGAAGATTCTCTAACATTTGGTTCTTAAGCAGTAGCTTCAGTTAGCGTTTTCTTTGGGATACCCTGAACCATCTTTTCCCTCTTTTCTTTCATGGTTCTTGCCATCACTTTTGTTTGAATATCCATCCAATTCTTTTCAAGTGTCTCAATCTTCATTTGACCAACAGACTTTGTGCTCATGCTCCTAACAGTCACAAGGTAACTCTTTAAGTGAAGTTTGTATTGTCTCTCTGTCTGATACTGCTTGAAACTCAGCTATTTCTTCTTTAGACCCATCACTTTGGAAGGTACTAGAGACGATGGTTTCAGAGCATGACTTTTTACTCTTCTATCACCTCTGCTAGCACTTTTTTCCACTACAATCTCCTTCTATTTTTCAACTTCAGGTTCCTTTTCAACCTCTGTTTCCTCTTCTTCTTGTTTAACTACACACTCCTCATTTATATCATCATCAGCCTCACTGTCAATGTCAATGATGACATTTTCAACTTTTTCTCCTCATATCTCTTCATTCCAACCATCATAAGTATATTTAGGTTTTGGCTCTCTTTCTTTAATTCTAATAGTGAATGTTTCTTCAGCCAATTCATCAAACAAGCCTTCATACATACCTTCAAAGTGTTTTTCAAATGTTGCTTGGTCAACAGATTCTCCATATTGATCCACCACTCTGAATCTTCTTTCACGTTCCTCAGGTTGAACAATTTCCTCCTCCGAATCTATTTCCCCTTTCTCCGAATTCTTTTCCAGTTCCTCAAAACTAGTATCTTTCTCTTCTTCAACCTTCTCCTTTCCCTTTCTGCTCACAACTTTCATGGATACACTATCAACAATATTTTCAACTGCTTCACTCTCCCTTTCAACAATCTCTCTCTACATTCAGTATATCTTCTCCCCCTATTTTGGAGGCATCATCCAAAGACCCTGTTGTGGCAGCTTTCAACTTCTTCTTTGTAACTTCATTCAACACCATTTTCCACCTCAATTGATATATGAGAGTCTGTCGTTTCTTTACCAGTATCTCCAGTTCCTCTTTTCTCTTTGTGAGCTCTACAATCTTCTTCAAGTTCCCACCTTGACCCTTAGTTTGTTGAGAAGGTTCAACAGATGGAATAGAAGTTGAGGTAGGTTCTTGTTGCACAGGAGATCTTGATGGAAGAGAGGAAGAATTCAACTGAGACAAAGGACGTTCAATCTCCATTTGAGACTGTTCTGCCTGGGCTTGTGATTCTGCTTGAACTTGTTCAGTTTGAAGAGATGCACCTTGTTGTTTTTCTTGTATCATATTTCCTGCTACCTCCCCTTGAAACTCATTGAAGTCATGGATAGCTACTCTAGCTTGTTCAATCATGTATGGGAAGAAAGGTGTAAAATTTCCAGAAAATACAACCCTTGCCTTTGTATATGCCTTCTTCATGTTTGCCATGATTTTCCAATTCATGTTTTCATCTTTGAGAATTGGTCCTTCAAGCATCAATCCCTGTACTTTTGAGTGAAGAATCATTTGGATAAATCTAGGGTATAACAAGAATTTTGTTGTTGTCCCTTCAAGCATTTTTTGCATGTTTTCCATAATAAAAGTAGAGAAGTTAAAACTTCTTTGAGTAATGAGACAAACAAATGTAGAAGCTAAGGTTTGATTAAGCTCGTCAAATCCTCCAGAACTCCCAGACATACAACACAACAAAACATGGATCAGATATCTCCAGTTGAAGGACACTCTTGCCTTTTTTACCATGTTATCAAGAAAGTCACCTTCATACTCAATTTCTCTGGAATCCGTTCTTATCTCCTCCATACTCAATTTATCAATCCCTTCAGCATCATTCAAACTTAGAACCCTTCTAATCACATCCTCAGTAAATATTAGACTTTCTCTTTGAACAGATGATGTTATAGTTCTCACTCCTTCAATGATCTCAAACCTTGCGTTTTCCCAAAATTCTTGTAATAGGTCATTGTACATAACAAGACTTTCTGAGATTTCCTCACGCAAGTTCGAGTTGATTAAGAAACCAAATACTAGCTTCAATTCGTCATCAACCTCTGAATGGGTCATGTCTAGGAAGGTAGCCACATTATGCTTGGATTTGTATCTTAATGCCATCTGTTACACAAAATTATGGTTAGAAGTGATGAATAATCAAGAAAACTACATTAATAAATTCATAAGACATCATAAATATACCTTAAAGAAAACAGAAACTAGGTAAAATGAGTGATATAGCAAAAAGAACAAGCAAAAACTCTTGAAAAAGGTTCTTGGAGAACGAAAAGGCAGTGCTAAAGCTTAATCGCTCAGAGGAATAAATAATGATAACCTATATTGGGATTAGAGATTTAGAATCGACTTAGAGAACTGCTATTTTGATTAAAAAAATATTTAAATTTAAAATAATAAAATAATGAATTAGAAAAATAATATATTTAATTTCCCACCAAAAGTTCCCCGATCCTTAAATAAATCTTCCGACTGAAAAGACTCCGAACTGAAATTAATATTCCGAATTATAACAACCATACCCTGAATTGTAAAAATTTAACCCCGAATTAAAACGAGATAAAGTCAATAATTTTCCCAGAACTTTTAAATTCAAACTTTAATTTTCTTTAAATAAACAGTTAGTCCAGAAGTAGTTTATAAAGCAAAATTTCAATTTCAAAATCATAAACTTATATTCCAGAATTTCATAAATTAGTTCATACGAGCAAATTTTTAAAAGAAAAGAAATGTTTTATTAAAATGCTGAAATCTGTATTTCTGTTAGATTTCATCCTGTGTCAGAAATTCATTCACTGCAAGTTTGAATAGTTTAAAAAGGACCTAATACACAATCAAACTTTACAATTATTGTCAAGAAGAAAAAAATTAAAATTGATATGTTACTACAATATGGCATTTATATCATATTTACTTAAAAACATAGCAGTTTTGTGACATATTTTACTCAAATAATTTTGACTGCACTAATGACTAATCTTAAACCTTTATTGAGAGTCCCTAGAATATGATTTCCCAACCTTATAAACTGCTTCTTCTCTCAAGATATTTTTGATTAAATGCATGATTTGTGTGTTCAAATTGGACTTAGTACAATTGTTCAACTCTTTCCCCTGTCTTTGCCGTTTATCAAGTAAGCATTAAGGATCTTAGAGGACAAAAGACTAGTTTAGTAAAATTTTGGACTTATTTACCTGTCTCTTCCGTTTATCAAGTTAGCATCAAGGATCTCAAAGTCAATAAATTATTAAAAAGTCACTTTTAAACACTTCACAATTTAGATTAAATAGATTTATATGCTCATATTTGCTGAGAATATGACATTCTTTTTCTTTTCTTCTTGACACTCACTGAATTCCCATTTGAAAGTTATTAATTTTAGTGATCTTATGCAATGAATAAACCAACCACATGTTGTTAAGGTTTTCAAAATACAGAAATATGTGCATTTGTAAAAACATTTGATTTCATGAAATTCTTTAAATATTGAACTATGTTAAATAACTTTGGAATTTATGTTTAAGATTCTTTTCTAAGAAATTTTGTTTTTGTGAAACATTCTCAAGTTTTATATTGTTTTTGATTTTTCAATTTTCTGAAAACAAATTCAAAACCTTGCAAATAGAATAGAAATTAAATCTTTTTGAACTTAATCTGTACAAATCTGAAAGAACATATTTTTTTATTTTATCTATACAAATTTGAATGACATACTTTTGTAGTTTTTCGTAATATGAACCAAAAAGAAATAAAAAAAATTCCAAATTGTAAAAGATAACTCCGAATTCAAAAAGACTATCCGAATTTTAAATAATATTTTCAATTTTTTTTTTTTAATTTTACCCATTTTCTCTCCCTCTTTTTGAATTTTGAAATAAAAGAAAGAAAAATTCAAAAAGATACGTACAAAATATTTTTGAGAAACACTTAATCAAGAAAAACCAATAGCTTGAACAAGAAAGTTGAATCTTGTTACATCAAATGCCTTTGTGAAAAGGTCTGCTAGTTGGAGCTCTGCAGTCTCTTATAAAGTGATGTCTAATCTCAATATGCTTAGTTTTAGAATGTTGGACTGGGTTCTTAGTAATAAACATGGTAGCTGTGTTGTCTATGTGTATAGGTGTGTTCATGAAATTAAGGCCATAGTCTAGCATCTGTTTCTGAATCCATAACACTTGAGATGTGCAAGAACCAGCAGCAATATATTCAGCTTCAGCAGAAAACTGACAAACAAAAGTCTGCTTTTTGCATTGCCACGATACTAGCCTATTTCCTAAGAACTGGCAACCTCCTGTGGTAGATTTTCTATTTACGTTGCAGCCACCATAGTCACTATCAGTATAGGCATAGAAGCCAAAGGTAGAATTCTTAGGATACCAAAGGCCTAATGAAGGTTGTCCCTTAAGATATCTAAAGATTCTCTTGACAGCAACTAAGTGAGATACCTTAGGGGCAGTCTGAAACCTAGCACAAAGACACACTCCAAACATAATATCAGGTCTACTAGCAGTTAGATACATTAAGGAACCTATCATAGACCTATATAAATGTTGGTCCACACTTTATCCATTTAAATCTGGTTGTAACTTAGCTCTAGTGTCAACAGGAGTGGAAGCAGATTTACAATCAGAAAACCCAAATTTGGCTAATATATTCTTGACATACTTTCCCTGATTAATAAAAATGCCATGTTCTAATTGCCGAACTTGAAGTCCTAAGAGAAAGGACATTTCACCCATTGAGTTAATTTCCTCAGTAATATTAGTAGAAAGGTTTGTAAGATTAAGGACAAAATCATCTAAAAGTGAGGGTTCAGAAGTTGCTTCACTGGGTTGTTCATGGCATGTTCTGTAGGTAGAGTCTGCATTTGTTCATCAGTATTGCTCATCATGAATAATTACATTTCCTTCTTCCGAATTATTCTGAATGTTGCCCAAATTTTCTTCCATTTCTTTGTGCACTTGAATTTTCTTGTAATCCATCCAAACTTTCTACCTCTCGGTTTTGAACTTCTTAATTGACTTGTGGATTACTAGAATTGAGTTCATCATTAACTTGTTCATCTGAAATATCTTCAGTGGAATATTGTGCACCCATATCATCATGATTTTCATCAGCCTGCAGTTCTTGATCTTGAACAATATTGTCTTGATCTTTAGAGTTTACTGGAATGTCTTCTTCTTTAGGAATATCTGCATCAGTTTGACTCTCTGCAAGAATCTTCAGTTACAATAGTTGTATCATCCACTGAATTGGTGTGATTTTGATTCAAATTAGATGGGCTTGCACTTGCATTTGCTGGTCTTCCTAGAACAAAGTCATCATTTTCTTCAGCATTTGCTACATTCTCTGTTAATACCTGCACTTGTTCTGTAACATCTGGGCAAACACTATTAAATGAATTCACAAATGTGTCTAAATCAAACAGCCATTCAACACCTGAATTCCTAACATTCTGTGTATATTCACCGAATATCACATTGATTGATTATTCTATGATTCTAGTTCTTCTATTAAAGACTCTATAGGCTTTAGAAACACTAGAATAACCAAGGAAGTAACCAAAAGCTTTGAAAAATTCTACAAATGGTTTTCTCCCAGAAAACAATTCATATGAAGTTTTTCCTATTCTCTTAACTATGTGAATTATGTTGTTAACAAAGCACATAGTGTTTATTGCTTCAACCCAGAATGTGACAAGCAATGATGATTCACTTAACATGGCCCTAGCTCCCTCAATTAAAGTTCTTTTTTTCCTCTCTGCAACTCCATTTTGCTGAGGAGTTCTTGGGGAGCTATATTGTCTAAAAATGCCTTTAAGAGTGAATCTTGTGCCATTGTCACATCTAATAATCTTAAACTTTCTATCACAAAATTTTTTAATTTGAGTGACAAAGTCTTTAATAAGCTCACCTGTTTCACTTTTATGGTCTAAGAAAAAGACCCATGAAAATCTTGAATAGACATCAGTGATAACTAAACAATAAGATTTTATGCCAAGACTCTTCACACTTACTGGACCAAATAGATCCATGTTTAGAAGGTGAAGAACTGTATCTAATGAGGTTTGAGTCTTTAGTTTGAAACTTGATTTATGCTGTTTTCCTTTAAGGCATGAATTACAATGGTCATTTAAATGAAAACTCTTTTTAGGAAATCCAGAAACTAGATTGTCTGAGACCAGTTTATTCGTGCACTTAAGATTGACATGACAAAGTCTTCTATGCCATAAATCATACTCTTTTTCAGTAGTTTTAGATATGAAACAACTTGATGATTCAGTTGACTGAGCAGTGTTCATGTCTAAAATATATAAGTCTTCACATCTTGGTGTTTGATTAACAATCATGTCCTTTGGGATGACAAATTTATCTTTAAGTATATAAAAGGAATCTTTTGAGAAAAGAGCATAAAAATCATTATCACATACCTGAGACACTGAAAGTAAGTTATAGTTTAATTCTTTAACATAATTAACCTGTCCCAGAGTCAAAGATCCATTTGATACTTTTCCTTTTCGTGTTATCAAACCACCCATATCACCACCAAAGGAAACATCTCCACCTCTAAAAGCACTGAAATCATGTAATAATTTGATGTTTCCTGTCATGTGTCTTGAGCATCCACTATCAACTACCCATGTGTTGGATTCTAAAGAATTTGAGAACTGCCTCTGCACAAAGCAAAACTTAATGAGACTTTGGAACCCATATTTTTCCAAATTTTGAAGACATTCCTTTGAATTTGTTAAATTTGAAGTAATCATGCACTTTTCTTTTAGTGACAAAACGTGAAAAATATGAGTCATAACTAGAAACATCTGAACTAATACTATCCATGTCCGAATTCTTTTTGCTCATCCGTATTGATTTTGAAAATATATTTTTCCGAATTTTTTTTAGTGTATCCGAATTCAACAAATTATCAATCGAATTAAACTCTTTCAATTTGGACATAGAGTATTTTAGTTTGGGTGACTTCAAATCATTTACCTCTATTGGTTTTGCAACTTTCTTATATATGTATTTCTTAAAGTCAATTTTTCCCAAATTTCAACTCCATTGATGTTAATACACAATCAGAACCAATTTTCTTTTGAGAATCTAGCCAACACTCTTCAGATTTATGTTTCTTTTTGCAAGTTAAGCATTTCAGTCTCCTTTTTGATTTATTTAGTTTAATCTTTTTATGTTCAACCTTCTCACTTTTAAGCACAAACTCATTAACAGATTCAGATTGACTAACATTCACACATGCAGATACAATTCCAGAATCATTCAACACAACATCATTCAAGAAAATTTCTTCTACAAATCCAACATTCATATTCAAATTATGAAACATAAAACATCTCTCATTTTGACAATTGTGAACTTGTACTACAAACTCCTCTTCAATTTCAAGTAAATCTAAGCTATTACAATTTTTAACTCCCTCTTCACAAACACCATCTTTAACTTCTTGACTTTTTAAATTTCTGCATGCTACACAATTAGAAGCTCTATTTAGGCTAATATTATCATGCAAAGAATTTTTATTATGCACAGAAGAACAATTTTCATACAGTTCTATATTATCACTTAAAGGAGATGATTCATCAAAGCAATTTTCAAAAAGTAGGCCAATTTTGAATGATGTAAATTCGGGCTTACTTGAGTAGTTGTCATTGAAAGGAGGAGGTACTGCATTGAATCCAATACCTGCCCTTGCCTTATGCACCATTTGATGCTCAATGATTCCACTCAAAGTCTTTGATGAAAGGTTGAATTTCTCAACATGAATTTTTGACTCATTAAATTCATTTGTAACCTTTTGAAATCTTTCAAACAAGTATTCATGTTGGGTTCCCAACCTTTCCATCTTTCCTTTATATGCATCTACATCATTTGTTAAATAGTCTATTTTTTCTTTATAAACCTTTTCTTTCTTTAAAAACTCTCTTTGATGAAACTTTATCAAATCAATCTCTTTAATTAAACTCAAGTTATGTACTCTTATATATTTAACAGTGTGCAACATGATAAAGTACAAGTATTTGAAAGTACCTCACCGGAGTTGACAGAGGAAGAGATTTTACTCATCAATGCAGATACGCTCTTGTTTTTGTAGTCCTTCTCAGGAACCTCGTCCCATTCTCCGAAAGTGATCAAGGATGTTCCACTATTGCTTCCTACTTCTTTCTCATTCATCATCCCAGTTCCTGTAATTTTCATTTGCTCAGTAAGTTGATGGTTCCTTTGATATCCATTGTTGTTTCTTCTTGGAGCCCTGCATTCTCTTGCAAAGTGCCCATAGTCTTCACAATTGTAGCATTTGACTTTTGACTTATCAAATCCCATCTTCTCACCATTTTCTTTCCTAAGTTATTCCTGCCAATTCCATTGAAGAATTGGTTGGCTCTTACACTAAGCATTTCCATTTGCCATTTGATATCTATCTCTTCCAAGTCATCGGGATGAAGCTGTTCCAGATCTTCTCTTGCCAATTTAGCTTGATTAAGGCTTCCTGCTACAAATGCTTCATATCTAGCAACAAAAGCTTTGTAGAGAGTCTCTCTATCCCACATAGTTGAAGATCCTAGAATAGCTGACGATGTAGTTTGACCAGAATAACCATTGTACACTGGAGTTTGAGAACAGCAACTTGTAGGATGACAGTCTCCAGAGTAATGACTAGCATATGATTGTGGTTGATGCAATGATTGGCTGGAGCAGTGAGGTGAATTCACTGGAGCTGAAGCTTTCAATGCACCTCCAAATGAGTTTTGGGACTGCTTCTTTTCATCCAACTGCATATCAACTTCATATGATTGGAGAATTCCAATTAGCTCAACAAGTGTCATTGGGTTCAGATTTGTTGTTCTCTTAATAATCATCACTTGAACCGCCCACTTTAGTGGTAGAGATCCCAACAACTTCTTCATAATGTCACTATCCTTCATAGGTACCCCAACAGTCTTCAAATCACTCACCAATACTGTATACATTGAAATCTGCTCAGACAGACTTTCACCCCTAACATATTCAAAGGAGTCACACCCCGCTAAAGCGGAAACACATGATGTGAAGAGCATCGATATCATAACACGAGTCATAGTAAATTCAAACGGTTTCAAGTCATTTAAAATAAGTAGTCAAACTTTTACAAATTTCAAAATAACCAAGTGTTCAACATTCTATTTCAAATTAAAGTACATATGTAAACATTTCAAACAACATTCCAAAAATGATAAACAAGGTCTTCTCCCGATTCATGATACACGTGACTTGCCTGACCCGTCCAAAAGCTATGCACTTCGAATCCTTACACTTCGTTTCCTGAAACATGAGAAAAAGTGTCAACTACAACAAGTAGTGAGTGAGTTACAGTTTTTTAGTCCTCGACTAAAAATGGTTTCGACAAGTATAGCAATACTTAAAGAAAAGTTTACGACACCGTATATCTCTAAATATATACGGGTAAAGAATATAGTTTGCGCCTCCGTATATCTCTACATATACGGGTATAGAATATGCGTATAAAGAAAAATATTGATTGTATAATAAATAGGGACCTCTTGATATAATATGACTATAAGGTTCACACTAAACCGAATTAAACCCGACCGAGAATTGGCCCCTTACTTCGCACTATCTACGAAGCGGAATTGACTAGCATATGTACTTAGATTGCCACCTAAGTAAGGAACGATCATTTCCTAAGTATCGATACCCATAATGCTATACGGCTAAGCAAGCTAATAGTGTGTGAATGAAAACGGGCACTTATTTTGAAAACTGATAGTAGGCACTTAAGTCTCGTTATATTCCTATCAAGAGTTTAGGAGATTGCAACCCGTGGCATTTAAGACAACAATAAATCATTTGAAATCATAGTAATGATAGTTAAAAACATACGCACATAAAGTATGAAAAGCATTTAACTTCTCATGTTTCCCCCGAAAAAAGTATGAAAATAATAGAAGTAAAGGGGATGTAACTCACGGTTTGCAAGAGACGGAACGTGTACGGAAGTGAACTCGGAATGTGTCGGAATCATATAAGGCCTAGAACCTACCAAGTTTAGAGTAAGTATAATAATTTATTATATTATGAACTCGTTAGTCAACGAAAAATACTTAAGTTTTAAAGATTATGTTAAGGTCTAACGCAAATCGGGAGCGCTTCCGTGCTATACTTTTTAAATCCAAATTTCAACACTTTCCCGCTTACAATTTTTATAACAACATTCAATCTATTTCACCAACACAATATCATGTCTATAATTCAAATTAATCCTCTTAAACCCAAGTATATGTTCATTACAGTTTCATATATTCAGTTTTTGGTTAAATAAGCTTAAGGTGCGCAACCCTGGTTAAGGAGGGCGGCGCCCCTGTTGACAGATCCTTCCGAAAATCGTTTCCCTGGTAAAAATGGTCGTTTTAATGGTAGATTTTTAACATGCAACTCGTATAAACTTCAAATACATCTTTATAAAAGTTCATGTAAGCTTTTTAACCACAAAAATGAGGATCTATGTAGTAATTTATAAAAACCCGTTTTTGTATATAAATCGTTATGAAACTTCATAAAAACATGTTTTTAGGTTATTGATCTAACATGCAATAAGTTTTATGAGTAATAACAGTAAATAGAAGGGTTTTTACCGGAGAGAAATGCTTTGATGGTGCTTTGTTGGATATTTAAACTTCAAAGTGGAGAAAAACGTTAATGCAACCCAAATAAGTGAAACCCCTTGCTACCCTTGCTTATTAGAACAATTTTTATGGAGTATTTATAATGATATTTACTGCCAAAGTGACTGGAAATGATGGAGCCTTAGAGAGAGTGTTTTCTGTGTGTGTTTTGAGTGTGCTTGTGTTTGTAAGTTGTGAGAGAGAAATGAGAATATGGGGGGTAAGTGAATGCATTCTATGGACCATAGAGAGGTCCAAACGAGTTAGGACAGGTGTTAGCCTCATGTTACATGCACAAATGAGTCACCAAAGCACTAAAAATTTCCGATCTGCTAAGGAGGGCGCCGCCCTAAGTTGTTAGGGCTGCGCACCGCGAAGTTTTTCAGCATTTTTTGTTTTTCGTTTTCGTTATCGTTAAGCATTTTTGTTAGTTGAAAGTTTACGATTTGTTATGAAATGAACTTAGGCAAGTTCATTATGTGTTTTCTTGGTATTAGGATTCATTTATTGATTCCGATTTCGATTCCGACACAAACACGTTTACGGGTTAAGTGCGGTTAAAAGCAAATACAGATATCTTGAAGATATAGAATACGGAATTCAACTGGAATTTGGACGGATGTCACATTCTCCCCGGGTTGAAAGAAATTTCGTCCCGAAATTGAGTTTGCCTCATCGGGAGGAAGAGTCTTTGAATAGCAGCGGGTATTTTCGACGAATCTGGTCTTCACGTTCCCACGTGAACTCGTGACCTCGTCGGGAGTTCCACCGGACTTTGACGATAGGAATACGACTCTGCTTGAGTTGTTTGACCTCTTGGTCCACAACCTTAAGTGGTTCTTCGATGAAATTAAGTTTATTGTCGATCTGGACCTCGTCCAGCGGAATTACGATAGTTTCATCAGATAAGCACTTTTCAAGTGCGAGACATGGAAGACGTTGTGGATGCTAGAGAGTTCATGTGGTAGTTGGATTCGATAGTCTACCGGGCCGATTCGTTCTATCACCTCAAATGGTCCGGTGTACCTCGGCCTTAGCTTGTCGCGCTTCTCGAAACGGATTACCCCGTTCCATGGCGATATCTTGAGGAGCACTCTATCGCCTACCTGGAACTCGAGGGGTTTCCTTTGGTTGTCGACATAGCTCTTATGCCTGCTTCGGGAAGTCTTCAGCCTTTCCCGAATGGTCGTTATTTTGTCTATGGTTTCCTGGACGATATCGAGCCTCGTTAGTTGTCGATCGCCTGCTTCAAGCCAACAAAGTGGTGACCGACACTTGCGTCCGTATAAGGCCTCGAATGGCGCGCACTTGATGCTAGCGTGGTAGCTGTTGTTGTAGGACAACTCGACCAAGGGCAGGTGAGCGTCCCAACTTCCTCCGAAGTCAACTACACGCGCTCTCAGCATGTCTTCAAGCGTTTGAATCGTCCTTTCACTTTGACCATCACTCTGGGGATGGTAAGTTGTGCTAAGGTCTAGTTGGGTCCCGAGAGATTTCTAAAGTGCATTCCAAAATCGGGATGTGAATCGACTATCCTTGTCGGATATGATGGAGAGAGGCTTTTTGTGACGAGAGACGATCTTGTTGATGTATATCTGAGCGAACATTTCCATCGAGTAGTTCTCTCTGACAGGTAGGAAATGTCCGGATTTCGTCAACCGGTCCACGCTGACCCAAATCGTGTCATTCCCCCTTGTCGTACGGGGTAATTTGGTGATGAAATCCATGGAGATTTGTTCCCACTTCCATAAGGGGATCTCCGGCTGTTGCAGTAGACCTCAGGGTTTCTTGATATTCCGCCTTCACCTTCGAGCACGTAAGACACTTGGCTACGTACAAGGCGATTTCCTTCTTCATGCCCGACCACCAATAATATTCCCGAAGATCCTTGCACAACTTGTCGGATCCCGGATGAATAGAGTATCGGGAATGATTTCCCTCATCCAATATGAGTTTTCTAAGGCTTTCGTATCTCGGAATCCACACTCGATTCTTGAAGTAGTGGATTCCGTCCGGTTTGAGCTCGAATTCCTTCTCGTGATTATGCAGGGTTTCGTCCTTGAGGTTTTCGGGTTTCAACGCTTCTCGCTGAGCTCTAGCGATTTTTGTTTGTAGGCTTGTCTGAACTTGTATCCCCAATGCTCTAACCCGTGATGGCTTTACCCTTTCCTTGCGACTCAGGGCATCTGCTACTACGTTTTCTTTACCGGGGTGGTATTTGATCTCGCAATCATAGTCGCAATCATAGTCGCTTTACCGGGGTGGTATTTGACGACTCAAAATGGAAGTAAGTGTGTTAGATGAAGTCCGAAATTGTTCAATCTCTCTGTTAAACGCCAATATTTTGACCTGATTGTCTACTAGTTCCTTTTCCATTTCGATGTACAACTTCTTCTCTTTTTCCAAACAGTCATATAACATGTCAATTTTATGAGTTAAAATGCCAACATTTGACAAAAGTTCCATTCTGTGCTTTTCATTTTAATGAAGTTTCTTTGAGAAATCATCTTTTAAAAAGGTTTGGGTTGTCACATTAAGCTCGAGTTGTGTTTGCTGAGTTTCCAAGGTTGAGACTAAATTAGTCAACTTCTCGTTTGGAAGAGTTAATATTGTAAAAGATTTGCGGAACTCTTTTACCGATTAAAGATCAAGAAGTACCTTTGACTTCTCGGTTTTGAGGTCGGACAACTTTGCAATGAAGTTTTCGTTAGATAGGTCCAACGTACAATTGCAAACCTTTGATTCACTTTCAATATCTTCAACATTTTGAATATCCTCTTCATTCGAGCTAATTTCACTTGTAGTACTAGAATCACCTGCAGTACTACTGGCTTCACTGCGAAATTCCTAAATAGATGCCATGAGTGCTGACTTATATCCTCTTAATCTTTCGATCACCTATCCCAGAGTTAATTGGTGACGACCATCTCTATTCAAATCGATTTCATCTTTTATCAATTTTACCCATACCTCCCAACGCTTAGGCAAAGCCTCCAAGAATCTCTCTATTATTTCATCTCTAACATTTATACGATATCTGGCAAGTTCTGCAAGGATATCGTAGTATTTGGTGACAGTATCTTCAAAGTTTTCGTTAATTTCAACTGTGAATGTATAAAATTGCCCTATAAGGATTTTTCCTCTACTTCCTCCTAGTTTATTAGCTGGACTATCGCATGTAAAAGGATACATTTCTTTACATTTTTTTAAAATTAAATAAGTTCTAATAATAGGTCCAATAAGCAGTCCAAAAAACGGTTCAGTCCGAATTAAGAAAAGCCCAATTTCCTAATACGTTGCAGGCCCAACTTAATTAATCCCAAGAAGCTAGTCAGTTGCAGGCCCAATTAAGAAGTCCAAATTGTCACAAACTTTAGCACCGTAAATGGTCACGAACATTAGCCAAACCGTCGCTGAATTTTTGATTTCATAAACTCAAATATCAAATTAATCAATTCACGAACTTAAACACGTTAATTGCCAATTATGATTATAGTTCCAAACTGATTTCAATCGCTGAAAGTGTTTCAATCAAATTCCCCTTTTTTTTTCTTTTTAACCGAACAACCAGCGAACGAACAGATAGCAGATCAAGATCGATTAATCAAAAACGAACATCAAATCACTGAATTAAATCACGAATATGTATTAATCTTAATTTAACGAACTTCCTGCGACATCAACCAACCACGAACTTGTTTGAGATCAATTCCTACGAACTTGAAAGAAGATAGAAATTTTTTTTTAACCCACGAACTTGTCTAATACAACAACCACGAACATGTTGAAATAAATTCACGAACTTGTTTAATACAACAGCCACGAACATCCAACAACTTAGACGAACTTGTATGTGGATATTCGTCCCCTGGTTTCCCCGCCACAAGTCAATCTCAGCCTACGAACTTGTTTATTCAAATTACACGAACTTGTTTAAGATGCCAGTCTGCTCACGAACATGTAATCGAATTAAGAAAGCATGAACTTGTAAATTTCCGACGAACATAGATACGGACTTGAAAAGTGACCAGCCACCACGAACTTAAATCAATAATCGCCGAAGTTGTTTTAATCCCGGAGATGATTTCAATCGGCGAAGATGAATTTCAATTGGCGAAGATGATTTGCCTGTGTGTTTGTGTGTTTTCAGCCGTTATCCCCAAATCGATTTTTGTGCCGCTGCCAATTAATTTTATTCACAAACAATCCCAGTCAAAGGTTTTTTAGAAGACAGGCCCAACTATGAATAGGCCCAATGAACGTAAGAGCCCAAACGAACTTGTAAACATTCAGTCCACGAACATGTAAGACAAACTCATAAGACGAACTTGTTTGACGAACTTGTATCACAAACTTGACCCACGAACTTGATCAACAATTTAGTCAACGAACTTGGACTTTTGGTCAACGAACTTGACCACCACAAACCCTAATTTTTTAAGCACAGCCGTAAAAAAAACTAAGAACCCTAATTTTTCCAAAAACTTCAGCCGTCCAAATTAAGAAAAACCCGAATTCTAACAAAATCGATTAAAACTGTGATTTAATCCTTAATCAAATCTCGATAGAGAGCAAACAATGCGTTTGCTCTAATACCAATTATAGGTCCTAGTGGTTAGATCTACAAGATTAAACCAATTGATCACAAGGCGGAATCTCGTAATCAATTGTATCAACACAAGTAATTATCGAATAAGCAAAGAACACAATAAACAATTACCGAATTCTGACTACTTTATTAATTGAATCACTCAATTACAACAAATAGTCTTCACAAAATTCTCTCCCTTTCTGTCTGTCTCTTATAATTAACCATTAACCTAAACTCAATGTCTCTTTATATAGAGAGACATGTCCATAGGATTGGGCCACTAATGGGCTCATGGACTATGCAAAGAATATTAACACCCATGACAGACTAAATAGCCCACTAAAAATACAATTTTATTGGGCCATGACGGACTCAAATAAACTATAACTAAAGACTTAATTAATCTAGAACAACTGTCACATATATTGCACTAACAGTTAGTAGGAACATCTATAGTCATATCACACCAAGAGGTCAACGACCACTTTTACAATCAATATTTCCTATACGCATATATACATTTTCAATCGACACGCTCGATGTATTCATGATCGAAACGATCTATTTTATGTCTTTTAAACGTCGTAGTTCCGGCATCTCTATTGACTCTTGATAGTAATATAGCCAGACGTAAGTGCCTACTGTCAACATTGCTCGGTTTCTTTACATACTATTAGCTTGTTTAAGCCGCTTAGTATGGGTATCGATACTTAGGAAACAATCGTTCCTTACTTAGGTGTTGGCCTAAGTACATCTTACTCACATCCTTACTTAGGTGTTAGCCTAGGTACATATTAGGTGTTAGCTTAATCATATATTTAGGAGTTAGCCTAAATCGTCCCTTACTTGGGTGTTAGTCCAAGTACGTTGACTCGATAAATCTTGCATGTTATTCCAAGTACGTCTTCTTAATCGATTGATCTTGGGTGTTAGTCCAAGTCCTTCTTAATCGATAAACCTTGGGTGTTAGTCCAAGTGCTTATTAATCGATTGATCTTGGGTGTTAGTCCAAGTGCTCCTTAATCGATAAACCTTGGGTGTTAGTCCAAGTGCTTATTAATCGATTGATCTTGGGTGTTAGTCCAATTATTAATCGATTGATCTTGGGTGTTAGTCCAAGTGCTTATTTCTCGATAAATCTTGGGTGTTAGTCCAAGTTCTTATGAATCGATTGATCTTGGGTGTTAGTCCAAGTGCTTATTAATCGATTGATCTTGGGTGTTAGTCCAAGTGCTTCTTTCTCGATTGACCTTGGGCGTTAGTCCAAGTGCTTATTTCTCGATTGGTATTGAGTGTCAGCTCAAGTACCCGCTACTCGACGGCTCATCTTCTCGCGAACGCTTAGAGTCATATTATATCAAGGGGTCGATGTTCTTACTAGTACAATCATATCCTTTACACGCATATATATATATATATATATATATATATATATATATATATATATATATATATATATATATATATATATATATATATATATATATATATATATATATATATATATATATATATATATATATATATATATATATATATATATATATATATATATATATATATATGCGGTGCTGAAAGTCATATTTTTCAACACTTGTTTCTGTTGAGAAAACTCTTAAAACATATTTTACAAAGTATTGTTATATTTTGCCGAAACCGCTTTTAGTCAAGGACTAGTAAAACGGTAACTCACTCACTACTTTTGTAGTTGACACTTGTTCTCATGTTTCAGGAAACACAATGTAAGGACATAAAGTGCATTTCTTTTGTGTCGGGTCAAGATAATCACGTGATCATGAGTCGGGAAGACCTTATTTGTTATTTCGGGAATGTCTTTTGAAGTTTACACATGTTAGTGTGGTTGTACTGTATTGTTTAAATACTTGGTTATTTGAACTTTGTAAACACTTTTATATATTGTAATGACTTAAACTGTTTAGTATTTATTATAACTCGTGGGCTAAAGATGCCTTGAAAGTACTCAATGGGCTAAAGATGCCTTGAAGCCAACTGTATGGGATTCAATGCTGACATCTAAATCAAGAAGAAGGAAGTAAATTTTTTCACAAAAGTTTTAGTTAAATTTGTTTTAGTTTGTGTTTGTTTTTAATTCGGTGTGTGTCATTGAAAATAGAATTTAATGTAAAGAGACATGGGGGATTGTTGGGAAAATCAGCAATTAAACCTAAAGTATAAGTCTGTTTAATTAAAATCCCACTATGAGTCTGAGTGACTTTGAGCTTTTGAGTCTGAGTGACTAGCATTATGGGTCTGAGTTAGTCAGTTCCATAATGACTTGAACCTAAATTTAGGAAGTTAGTTAGATAAAATATTCTATCTTTTTAGAAGATTTTCTAAGATTCGTCCTTATCAAAGCTCCCTTTATTGTGTATAAATAGGGAGCTTGAATCATGTATTTCCCTTGTCGTTTTTATTGAATCGAAACTGAGTGTTATTCAATTTGTTAAAAGTTATAGTTCCGCTATAAATTGTTAACAATTACTGTGTTTATCAAGAGTGATAATTAACGTTTGAATACTCATTTGAAATTGATTCAATCATACAAGATTAATTAATTATATGTATATCAAGTAATTGGGATATTACTCAGACCTAACAGAAAGACCTAGAGATGTGAATGTTTTAGGAGTTAAATGGATTTTTCAGGTTAAAGGGGATGATAGGGGAATCATTGTGAGGAATAAGGATAGACTTGTGGTTAATGGTTATACTCATGAAGAGGGTATAGATTATGATGATGTCTTTGCTCCAGTTGATAGGATAGAGGCCATAAGATTGTTTCTAGCATATGCTGCTTTTAAGAACTTTAAGGTATATAAGATGGATGTCAAATCAGCCTTTTGGTATGGAGTTCTTGAAGAGAGTGTGTATGTTAGTCAGCCTCTTGGTTTCTGGATCCTCAATTCCCTGATCATGTGGTTAAGTTGTACAAAGCTTTGTATGGTTTACATCAAGCTCCTTGAGCTTGGTATGACACATTGTACAAATATTTAATTGACCATGGATAGCTTAGGGGCACTATTGATAAGACTTTATTAATTAAGAAAGTTTTCCTAGGTTATGTTTTTATTCAGATATATGTTGATGATATAATCTTTGGCTCAACTAATGATGCATTGTGGAAAGAATTTGAATCTGTCATGCATTCAAAATTTCAAATGAGCTCTATGGGAGACATGTCTTTCTTTTTAGGATTAAAGGTTAAGCACTTGGATAATGGCAGTTTTATTAATCAGTCTAATTATGTCAAAGACATGTTGACTAAATTTGGATTCACTAATTGTAAATATGCTTCCACTCCTGTTGACAATGGGGCCAAATTACATCCAATTTAGATGGTGAAAGTGTTAATCAACATTTATATAGGTCTATGATAGGTTCTTTAATGTACCTTACTGCTAGTAGGACTCATATAATGTTTGGAGTTTGTCTTTGTGCTAGATTTCAAGCTGATCCTGAGTTTCCCATTTAATTGTTGTTAAGAGAATCTTTAGATACCTTAAGGGACAACCTTCTTTAGGGCTTTGGTATCCTAAGAATTCTAGCTTTGGATTTTATGCCTACACTGACAGTGATTATGAGGGATGCAACTTGAATAGGAAATCTACCACAAGAGAATGTCAGTTCTTAGGAAATAGGCTAGTCTCTTGGCAGCGCAAGAAACAGAACTCTGTGTCACAATCCTATGCTGAAGCAGAATATATTGCTGCTGGTTCTTGTACTTCCCAGGTGTTATGGATTCAGAATCAGATGTTAGACTATTGGCTTAATTTCATGAACACTCCTATTCACATAGACACTTTGCTGCTATGTTTATCACTAAGAATCCTGTACAACATTCTAAGACAAAGCACATTGAGATTAGACATCACTTCATAAGAGATTGTTTTGAAAAAACATTTGATTCACTTAGTTAAGATTCATACTAACCTACAATTGGCACACCTTTTTACAATGGCATTTGATGTTACAAGATTCAATTTTCTTGTTCAAGCTATTGGTGTAATGAATTTTGATTGAGTGTTTCTTCAAAAATATTTTTGTACATATCTTTTTGCATTATGTTTTCTTTTTACTCCAAAATACAAAAAGAGGTGGAGAAAAATGAGAAAAATCAAAAATATTTTTTAAGTCCGGTATTGATTTTTTTAAGTCTGTTATATATTTTTTTAAGTTTGGTAAGTATTTTTTAAGTCTGGTATTGATTTCTTTTAAGTTTGGTATATATTTCTTTTAAGTTTGGTATATATTTCTTTTAAGTCTGCTAAATTATTTTTAAGTATGGTGTTCTTTTATTATTAAGTCTGATATTAAGTCTGCTAAATTATGTTTCACAAAAAATTTTTTTGTAAGAAATGAGTCATAAACATAAATTCCAACATAATTTAACATAGTTCAATATTTATAGAATTTCTTGAAATCAAATGTTTTCATACATGCATATATTCTTGTATTTTGAAACCTTTTAGCAATTTGTGGTTTATACATTGTATAAACTCATTAAAATTGATAACTGTCAAATGGGAGATCAGTGATTGTCAAGTAGAAAAGCAAAGAAAAGATATATTTTCAATAAATTATGGCATATGAATCCATTTATCATAAATACTGTTAAAGTTTTAGAGTGTTCTTTAAATAAATTATTGATTTTGAGATCCTTAATGTCGACTTGATAAACGGCAAACACAAGTGAATAAGTCCAAATGTTTTAATAAACTAGTCTGTTTGTCCTCTTAGATCCTTGATGCTTATTTGATAAACGGCACAGACAGGGAATGAGTTGAATAACAGTACTAAGTAAAATTTTGAACATAAAAACATGCATACAATCACAAATATCTTGAGAGAAAAAGCAGTATATAAGGTTGCAGAATCATATATAGGGGACTCAATAAAGATGTAAAATTGTTCATGTGTTCACATAAATTCCTTTATTAAATCATGACACAAAACTACCGTTTTTTCATGACAATTAAGATATACATGTCATATTTAAGTAAAATATTGTAAATTAATTTATTTTCTACTTGACAAGAATTGAATAATTTTACTTTATATCATGTCATTTTAAAATTATTTAAAACTGCAATTTATGAATTTTTAACACAGGTTGAATTCTATAAATACAAGTTTTTGTATTTTACAAAACATTTTATTTGTTTAGAAAATTTGCTCATATGAACTAATTTATGAAGTTTTGGAATATAATTTTTTGATTTCTTAAATTGAAAATTTTCTTTTAAACATTTTAAGGTTAATAGATGAAGTGGAATGATTCAACTTTGGTGTTAAGAATTTAACCCAAAAATATTTTAATGGGTAAACCTTGAAATTTTAATTTAATTCGGGTAATAAAATTTTAGGTCGGGTACTGATCTAATTTATGTGTGGTAATAACTTTGACTGTGTTTACCATATGTTTAAGTCGTGTATTATTTTAATTTAAATCTGGTAATTGAGTTGACTGTTTTGAGCATGAGTTTAAGTCGGGTTCTTTATTTTTAGGTTGGGCTATAATTTTCTTTTAATTTTAACTCGGGGACACTATTTTTTAGGTCGGGTGTATTTTGGTGGGAAAATATTTAATTTATTTTATTCTTATTTTCTCTTTAATACTTTTAAATTTAAATAATCATTTTTAATTCATTCAAATTGCAACTCTTATCCTAATTCAATTGCTAATTTCAATTTCAGGATCATTTCTTTTTTATCATTTCCCTTCACTAAAACCTTCTGTTAGAGCCATCCCGGTAGATTTTTGGATCATTTTGATTCGTTTCTAGCGTTTTAAAATTAGTTGATTTCTATTTCCTCAGTTTTTTTTTCATAGTTTTATGAGGTGTGTTTTTTATTTTTAATTTATTTTATTATATTTATATTGATTATATTATTTTGATTGAGTATTAATAATCTTTGACTGATTTCAGATGGCTTTCTTATTCTAACCCAAACATTATGAGGTTGCATTCCTAGATATGGGTCATTCTGAGGTAGATGAAGACTGGAAGCTCCATCTAGGATTTTTGATAAATTCAAATCTAAGGTTTGCTATATCAGAAAGTCCTATTCTATACAGAGATATCCTTCTAGAGTTCTGGCAGAATGAAAGATTTAGCATGGTGAATGGTATGAGGACAATTTCTTCAACTGTCCAGATGGAAAATGTGACTGTTACAGAAGAGGTGATAAGAAGGGTTTTACAAATTGATGATGTTGGTGGTGTTGACATATTCGAGCTGGAAGAGATTAAAACTGTGTGTAGACAAGCTGGTATGAAGGTGATTTCCCAGAGAGCATGGTCAAGAAGACAAAATTTTCTTTTAACTAGATATATTTGACCCATGTGTGTATGATCACATAAAGGAGATTCAATTTTGCCCGTTTCATTATGGATTTCATGCAGAGGATGGCTGAGGGCAGTTCCTAGAAGTTTCTTTTATACCCAAGGTTTCTCCAGGTTATGTTACAATCTGAGATTCAAGGGTTAATGTTAGAAGGCCCTATTCTAAAGGATGAAAATATGAACTGGAAGATAATGAATAACATGAAGAAATCATTTTCCAAAGCCAAAGTGGTTTTCTCAGGGAATTTCACTCCTTTCTTCCCCCCAATGATAAATCAGGCTAGAGTAGCACTTCAAATGTTTTAAGAGCTACAAGGTCAGTGGGGAGAAAATGTTCAGCAACAAGAACAACAACAACAACAACAACAACATGAATTACAAGTTGAGGCTGATCAACTTGTATCCCCTATAATTGTCATTCCATCACCTCCACCTTAAACACCTATCACTCAGCAAGCTCAAGGAAGTGATGAGAGAGACTGGTATTGTAACGACATGGTTTTCAAAAATCACGTTTAACAAAAACTTTTTATGTAATCGAAAATAACACAATGGAAAACGTTGCTAAAACGTGATTAGCGGTTCGTAAAACTATTTCATTAATTAAACCATTTGTTACGTTAAAACTAACATTATCAACTTCATATTCTCCATTTAAAACCAATGAGTTGCAGGTTATGCAACTCAACAAAACTCAACATAACCTTAATATTAAGATACCAAAACGTATATAAATCGATTAAAAACTCAAATAACAAGTTATACCTCGATAAAACGAAACGCGTATCGATTCGACCCGAAATTAACCACCGCGAAACTAACCTTCGCTTATACCAGAATGATCCCCTCGATACCAGGAGCACGGATATGCTTTCCGTTTATTTAACCGCCATGAAACGGCTTCCGAATCAACCGTTTTCGCTTCGAACGACTTATTCGTTTCTATTTATTGTTTTCTTTCTTTTTCTATTCTCACGAACACACACGTACACATATAATCTGTTTCTTTCTAACTTTACTTCTCTTTTAAGTAAGGAATTAATTTCCACTTTTTCAAAAATAACCCTTAACTTTTCCATAATGAAAAATTTAATCCAAAATACAAAATTCATAACAAAACAAGTCCTTTTGACTTAAAACCTTTTACAAATATAGTCCTTTAAATATTTTCGGGTCGTTACAATTCTCCCCTCCTTAAAATGATTCCGTCCCGTAATCAATCTTGAAATAGACGGGAATAACGCGATCTCATATCACTTTTGTCTCCCAACACGCATCTAAATACAAACGATTCTTTTTAAGAAATTTTACTAACATAAGTTGCCTCTTTCTAAGTTTTCTTTTCTCAAGTTAGAATCTCTATAGATTCTTCAGTAACAATTTATCATCATTAAACCGTACTCATTCAACATCAAACAACGAAACTTCTAAAAATAATACTTTCGCAGATAACTGATCAATGAAAAACTATGTGAACAATGATAGATTCTTCAGGTAAATCTAAATGATTCATATGGTCCGATCAACAAAGGACCTAACAAGCCTCGAATAAAATCTAACAAGTCTTTTTCACAGATAACTTCGATACATATAGCTTCTTACTACACATCATTTCATAATCGTCACGTCAATACTAAGAAGATGTATAACTGTTCCTAAAACCCAACACGTGAATCCTTACATAACTTTAAAATTGCATAATTGCCTCGCTGTCCTATCAGGTTACAAATGATATATCACACTTATCTATATTTCATACTCAGTTCTTCTCGAAGTTACTTTCTTAAATATGTGACAACTTATATCTCATACTGAACAATAGTCAGTAAAATATTGTACCAAATCATTATTTTTAGTTATACAAGTTAATTAACTTCTCCACCATTCTTATCCTTTTAACGACTAGAAAATAAAAGTTCTAATTAAAATGTTTAATATACCTCCAATCATATCCTAAAATTTTTACCGTTCTCAATAATTCAACTTTAAACTAATAATAGTATTATCCCACATTTACATTGGGGTATAAGGTTGCTATCAATCAATACACAATTTTGGATATCCCAAATCAACTTAAGGTCGGTTACCTATCGAGAGATAAACATCATCATTCTTAATTTCATCTTAAATTATTAGTATCACCCTTCATATCGAAATATTTCATGAAATTTTCTGATGGCTTAATTTTCTTATATCTATACTGATCTCGCAAAATTTTTCTCTCTTAATGACTTGAATCTTTTCACAGAATACTTTCAATTCATTCTTACTTTTTCGAGTTTAAATTAACACTAAAGTATAGCTTCACCTCTTAATTTACCATAGTCAACACAACCATTACCTCAACAAGGTTAGACTCAAATTCCAATACTGACCTACAGGGTTGATAAACAATCCTTTACCCTCATCACTCAATCTTACTAATTTTCATTACTCATGTCTCTCTACTTGTAATATAATGTATCACTGATATTAAAAACTTCAACTTCTATTTCGTTTTTCCCGGCCACAAATTTCCAAAACTAGATTTCTTAAATCACATTAGGCTTTTTAATCACTTAGTTAAAGACTCTGTCACACCCCGCTTGGAAGCGGAAACACGGAGCGTTCCAGTTATAATATCAAAGTCAAGATTACAACAATATAACCGATAAACAAAACATCAAATCAAATAGATCATGCCAAATGTTACAAAGTACATCAATAAGTCAAGGGCGGTAAGACGCCTAGTACAAATACAATTCCAAAAGAAATCAACAAAAGGATCGTCATGGAAATTACAATAAAGAGTTCAAATTCAAATTTCCCAAAAGCAAGCGATCCGAAAATAAACTTATGGCATGATCAATGGAAATCCTCAATTTCCTGCAAAGCGTTAAAACGACATCAACAACATGTTGGTGAATTATTCGCAATTTTAAAGTAAAAGTGACCCATAGACAAGTTTCAGTAAATCAGTAAGTTTAAAATCATCTATCTTGTATTCATCCAATAGTGAAAGGTACTATGCCTAAGTAGTCATACATCTCGATCCTGAACCAATCAGTTTAATCCCCTAGCCTAAGGTGTGTTAATCCAAAGGCAACCAGTTTAATCATACAGTTTAATATTACGGTCATAACATCCGCTCGTAGCAACAGTCTACCGAGGAATGTGGGTTAGGTACATAACCCAATACAGATCTATACATATGAACCACGGGCAAAAGCTTAACGAGTGTATTAGAGGGGAGCCACCATGGCTTAAACACTTAAAACTAAGGCAGACCAAATTCACTGGGTAAACAAGATAATTTAGAAAAATATTCCGCATTCATGCAGACAGTTTAATATACACAAACAGTTTAATATACGCTTTACAGCCCAAAAGTATTTAAGACAAGGGCTACGAATAACTCACTGATAAAGCTTCAGCAAACAAATATCGGGCACACCAACACAGAGCTACAACTTCACCGCCCAAGTGCCTTAAACAATAAACAACGTAGTCTCAGTATCTCTATAAGTCTAGGTCCGGTTTAGCCTTGTCGGTTAAGATTAAGTTTAATATAACATTCCAACGTTTAATAAATCGAATAAGGATGACGGATTAAGAAGACGATGTTCCGCGCAAGAAAAGGGCCGATCGGCAGATATCGATCTTTCACGTCAACAGCGACCGTTGGAAACGAATGATAACTCCGAGTCGAAAGAATGTTAATACAAATGTTCATTATATTGACCAAGATTAAAGATGTTGACTTATAAAGTCAAAGGTCAATTATGTTGACTTATGAAAGTCAAATGTCAATCATGTTGACTTATAAAAGTCAAAATCAATTTAAAAGTCCAATTGACACTTTGAATAATTTGAAGTGTTTCCATACCAAAATGTTTAGAGTAAAATGCCTTTCAAAACCATTTATAAAATTTGCCGCAAAACATATTTTGATGAATTAAAACGATGATCAAGTTGAGGCGAAGTTTAAAGTGTCGCAAAGAGGTTTAAAATGTCGTTTTAAGTAATATTATGACATATTCGATTGCGTTGGCGTCTTTGAGTCCAAAGACGATGTTATTGTATAATATGTTACTTTTATGTATTTTAGTTTATTTATACAAGTGTTTAAGGTTTGAAATAAGTTTAATATAAAATCAGTGGCTTTGAAACAACGATTCACGGGACCAATACGTCAAGACGGCTAAACAACAACGCGCTGAATTTTGATGGAAAACAGCCCGGTGCGTCGCACTGGACATGGGGTGCGGCGCACTAGGTGCATTTCCCCGATTTATGTATTTTAACGTTTTGTCGAAATCCGATTATTTAAAGGCTTTTTTTGGTTAAAACGCAAACTGTTAATTACTTACATTATGTTCCAAATATATTTAACAAGTGTTACATATATATAAATATACCATTTTACATACTAATATACCTAATATGTTCATTTCGGTAATAATCACATTTTACGCATTTTAGTCCAAATTTAGTCCCGAATGCAACAATATCAAAGGTGTTGGTTTAATATATATTCCTAACCATTTTTCCAAGGGTAAAACCGAATCATACATGGAAATTAATGAGGACATATAAGATCAAAAGGAATCCAAAGAGAATAACGATTTTTACCGTTACAACCGCAAGATCTACTAGCTTGGTAATGAACAAATCCGAAAGCAAGCTATTTGGTGGTGTGGTGATGAGTAAATAACAGCTCCATACACAAATACAACCACCATTTAGTTAGATTCTTACATGCAAGGTGTTAAAAACGTTATTGAAGAGATTTTTCGGTAATATAGTACTCACCACAAATTCAAAAGAAAAGATCCATGATAGATCTAACCAAAGCTTCCAACAATAAGATAGGATTATGGAACCAAGATCTTGACATAAAATGAGCAAAATTTGGTGTTAGAACCTTCACTCAAATGAGAAGAAAAAAGGTATAAAAGTGAAGAAATTGTTAAAGAATCTTACCAAGGATTAAAGAAATCAAAAGGAAATGGTTAGATAATGCCTTTAGACTTGAAACCCTCTTCCATTTGGTGTCATAACTTCATCAAACTTCTGGATTTAGTCTATTGTTGAGGAGGAAATGAAGAAATTTACTTGGAATGGAACAAGTTTTGAGAGAGAAGTGTGTGAAATGTTAATGTGGAATGAATGGAAGTGTTTGTGATGAGTTAGGATGACCCTAAGTGACTCAATCCTGGACTACACAAGATCATTACACGTTTTGGACAGGTGTTGTATCCACAATACATGCAAAAATGACTCACACAAAACAACAACAAAATTGGTCCAGCAGGTAGGTGCTGCGCACCGACCAAAATTCAGACTTTTTGCTTTTTCGTTTACGCGATCGTTAAGGAGTTTCGTTCGTCGAAAGTTCCCGATTCTTTTTGCGTTGAACTTAGGAAAGTTCACACTTTGATTTACTTTATATTAGGTTCATTTAATTTTATATTTTCACTTTCGATTTCGAGATTCGCACGATTTCGGTAAAGGAGTAAACAAGAGTAAAAGTGCGATAACTCGCGGATAAAGGATCCGATAACCGACAAATTTGGCATAAACCTTCTAACTTATTTTTATGAGAATACTAACTAATTGGCACTTAGGTAAAATAATATTATTACGTCTCGAGGGACGAATCAGCAAAAACAGAAAACCCGATACTCCATAACAGTAAATTGTGAGCAAAACAAAGCGAAACACAAGGGTCGAAATCAATTGCGAATAAAATATAAATAGTAACGGTAACATAAGTATTTCAAATTGACGGGACGTCACAGCCTCCCCCAGTTAAAAGAATTTCGTCCTCGAAATATTTATTGAGCATAAGAAAAAGAGACGGGGATATTTACGCTGCATTTCTCGAAGTGAACACACGCGCGCCTCGATCAGAAATGACAGACAATCTCGTCAATGTGCAATCTAGAAGGTTTCTCTATTCGGTAATCTTCTCGAATAGGCAGGAAAGCGCTGACTACATCAGCCGATCTACGATAACCCAATGATACAATCCTCGGTGAGAGCCTCCTGATCTAACAACAGTCTCTCCAGCGATAACGGTATGCAGATATTCTTCTCGAATCATATAACCTCTGCACGGTGCGTCGACAACCAACCCATGCTCATAATAACGTCGAATCTACCTAAGGCGATCGGAATCAAGTTGATAGGAAAAGAATGGTCATCGGAACTAACGTAATAGGAAGAAAGTACTTCGTAGCAGGAAAACTCACCAACGGATAACTCTATTTCGAAGGAAGACGCTAAGGGTATAGACGTACAAGGAAACATAGTCCTAAACGCATCAAATATTAAACTCTTCGAATGATGGAATAAAATTGGAGATCAGTAGAATTTGAGAGATATTGACTCGAAAACTGTTAACAATAGGAATTACGTTCCGGTCTTGCATAATTTATTCCAAACTAGGCGTAGTTGGCCAAATTACGCGTAGTTCGTAATGAAGCGAAGTGACGGATAAAAATATCTGGAGTCGAATCTCTCGGAATCGCACTCGTAGGACAACCTCGTCTCATCGACTTCCTTGCAGATAGGAGCTTCCTTCGGTTCCAACGCAAAAGGGGTGTAAAAGAAAACGAAAATACCAGGAAGTAAAAAAAAGAAATGTGCAACACGACGATAATAAGACCAAGTATTAAGAATCAAATAGGATAAATATAGGTTGAGCTTAGATAAGAAAAGTATTGGTACCAGCTGGAGCTAACTTTGGACACTTGTCCCTGTGATGCTCGGGAGATCCGCATTCATAACAATGGCCCTTCAGGGTCTTACAAAAGCCATCAGTGTGCCCTAACTTCTTGCACTTACCACATACCCAACAAGCCACATCTTTGGTGTGGTGCCTTCCACACCGATCACATTTCGGGTACTTACTCTGAGTACCCGGTGTCACAGCAGCATATGATTTCACCAACTGGGGAGCGTCATCTCTCCTAAATCTCTTTCGAGAGTTCTTCTTACAGGATTCTGCACTCCGTTCCCCTCCAGAATTTTGCTTCACAGTCATTGGGGGTAACTCACCGTCACGGACCGCGTTCTGAGTTAACGTAATCGCAATTTCCACCGCGCTCTGAAAGGTGCTCGGTTTGTTGGATAGGACACTCTTACGGATTGCTGGGGGTAATCCGTGAGTGTAGCGACCTATACGTTTAAGCTCCGGTTGGACCAAGTGCAGCACTAGCTGGGACAGAGCGTGAATACGCGAAGTGTATCCCTGAATGTCTGACCCAACCATGGTCAAGTTCCACAATTCATCCTCTAACTTCTGAATCTCCGATTCAGGAACATACTCAATAATCATCAACTCCTTTAGCTGATCCCAAGTCATCTTGCTGATCTCAGCTCGGCCTCGCACATTCACGATTGAATTCCACCACGTCAGAGCCGTTCCCTGAAATACAAACGCAACAAATCGGACTCGATCTTTGTCCGCACAGTCAATAGAATCAAAAATAGATTCCATCTTTTCCATCCACTGGAGCGTCCCAGTCGCTCCCTCATTGCCTCTGTACTCTGGGGCCTTACAGCTCATAAAAGTCTTCAGCGTGCACCCAACGCGTTGGGTCGAGCCCTCTGCCCTACCTGATCCAGTAATCACGACTTCGGGTCCCTCATTATTAGCAACCGGCTCAGGACCCTCGTTGTTGACAACCGGCTCGGGATTTCCAGAACCCGAACCATTACCTTGGGCGGTGCCCCTCGAAGTTGAGCTACAAGCTCGGGCATCATCGCCGCTAACTGCTGAGCAATCATCTGAGCCATGTCAGGATTCGTATCGTTCTCCACATTGTTCCTTCTCGCATTCGACGTATTCGCTCTCGCGTTCGGATTCGCGGTATTAGCCCTAGCGTTCGAATTCGCGGTATTCGCTCTCGCATTCGCAGTAGCACGTCGCGCGGAACTTCGTGTCGCAACTCTCCTCGTAGGCGCCATCGTCCTAAAATAAGAGAGGAAAAGACTCGATCAGCAAATGTGTGCAACACAAAAACAAGGCCAAATGCCAAAACACAACGCGAAATTAATCACGTATAAAAAATAGTGCACACATTGCTATCAGAGTAAAAATCGATTCAAAAGCCTATGGTCATAGTCCAAGTGATTTACTTAGTTTAAATCACCCGGTTCGCTATAACCTTTGGCTTTGATACCAACTTCTGTCACACCCCGCTTGGAAGCGGAAACACGGAGCGTTCCAGTTATAATATCAAAGTCAAGATTACAACAATATAACCGATAAACAAAACATCAAATCAAATAGATCATGCCAAATGTTACAAAGTACATCAATAAGTCAAGGGCGGTAAGACGCCTAGTACAAATACAATTCCAAAAGAAATCAACAAAAGGATCGTCATGGAAATTACAATAAAGAGTTCAAATTCAAATTTCCCAAAAGCAAGCGATCCGAAAATAAACTTATGGCATGATCAATGGAAATCCTCAATTTCCTGCAAAGCGTTAAAACGACATCAACAACATGTTGGTGAATTATTCGCAATTTTAAAGTAAAAGTGACCCATAGACAAGTTTCAGTAAATCAGTAAGTTTAAAATCATCTATCTTGTATTCCTCCAATAGTGAAAGGTACTATGCCTAAGTAGTCATACATCTCGATCCTGAACCAATCAGTTTAATCCCCTAGCCTAAGGTGTGTTAATCCAAAGGCAACCAGTTTAATCATACAGTTTAATATTACGGTCATAACATCTGCTCGTAGCAACAGTCTACCGAGGAATGTGGGTTAGGTACATAACCCAATACAGATCTATACATATGAACCACGGGCAAAAGCTTAACGAGTGCATTAGAGGGGAGCCACCATGGCTTAAACACTTAAAACTAAGGCAGACCAAATTCACTGGGTAAACAAGATAATTTAGAAAAATATTCCGCATTCATGCAGACAGTTTAATATACACAAACAGTTTAATATACGCTTTACAGCCCAAAAGTATTTAAGACAAGGGCTACGAATAACTCACTGATAAAGCTTCAGCAAACAAATATCGGGCACACCAACACAGAGCTACAACTCCACCGCCTAAGTGCCTTAAACAATAAACAACATAGTCTCAGTATCTCTATAAGTCTAGGTCCGGTTTAGCCTTGTCGGTTATAATTAAGTTTAATATAACATTCCAACGTTTAATAAATCGAATAAGGATGACGGATTAAGAAGACGATGTTCCGCGCCAGAAAAGGGCCGATCGGCAAGATATCGATCTTTCACGTCAACAGCGACCGTTGGAAACGAATGATAACTCCGAGTCGAAAGAATGTTAATACAAATGTTCATTATATTGACCAAGATTAAAGATGTTGACTTATAAAGTCAAAGGTCAATTATGTTGACTTATGAAAGTCAAATGTCAATCATGTTGACTTATAAAAGTCAAAATCAATTTAAAAGTCCAATTGACACTTTGAATAATTTGAAGTGTTTCCATACCAAAATGTTTAGAGTAAAATGCCTTTCAAAACCATTTATAAAATTTGCCGCAAAACATATTTTGATGACTTAAAACGATGATCAAGTTGAGGCGAAGTTTAAAGTGTCGCAAAGAGGTTTAAAATGTCGTTTTAAGTAATATTATGACATATTCGATTGCGTTGGCGTCTTTGAGTCCAAAGACGATGTTATTGTATAATATGTTACTTTTATGTATTTTAGTTTATTTATACAAGTGTTTAAGGTTTGAAATAAGTTTAATATAAAATCAGTGGCTTTGAAACAACGATTCACGGGACCAAAACGTCAAGACGGCTAAACAACAACGCGCTGAATTTTGATGGAAAACAGCCCGGTGCGTCGCACTGGACATGGGGTGCGGCGCACTAGGTGCATTTCCCCGATTTATGTATTTTAACGTTTTGTCGAAATCCGATTATTTAAAGGCTTTTTTTGGTTAAAACGCAAACTGTTAATTACTTACATTATGTTCCAAATATATTTACCAAGTGTTACATATATATAAATATACCATTTTACATACTAATATACCTAATATGTTCATTTCGGTAATAATCACATTTTACGCATTTTAGTCCAAATTTAGTCCTGAATGCAACAATATCAAATGTGTTGGTCTAATATATATTCCTAACCATTTTTCCAAGGGTAAAACCGAATCATACATGGAAATTAATGAGGACATATAAGATCAAAAGGAATCCAAAGAGAATAACGATTTTTACCGTTACAACCGCAAGATCTACTAGCTTGGTAATGAACAAATCCGAAAGCAAGCTATTTGGTGGTGTGGTGATGAGTAAATAACAGCTCCATACACAAATACAACCA